>QKQZ01053357.1:0-24914 GCA_003595255.1 Solenopsis fugax
ATATATGTATTAGGTATTCGTAAAAGCAGCGCGAGAATTGATACGATCTTAAATAAATTCGAAAAGTTACGCACGAGGTACGTTCTAACTGTCGAAGAAAAGAGGGAAAGCGAAACGTGAAGCTATTCGAAACACGTTCAATTTTAGCGAGGATCAATCACAGATAACCCGTGCAAAGGACAACAGCGAAGAGAGAAGACAACACGGGAAAAAGAAGAAATAAAAAACGGCGTTTTTTTACAGGCTCGAAGGCAGAAAAGGAAGTGAGAGCAAAACGACACGACAACGTAGGGGAGAAAGCTCGAAGGGGAGAAATTCTCGATACTCCAAAGCCCGTGGCTTCACCCTCCATAAATTGTACGTTCTGGAGGGAGCTTTTTGTTAAAGCTGAGCTATCGACGCAAGAGAACGTCTCTTTAAAGAGAATGAGGGTGTCCGTGAATCGCGCCGCCCCAAATGCCGGGAGATATGAGCATATCCGTCTTAAATTCTCGAATGCGTGGACTGAGTTCTCTCTCTCTTCCCTCACTCTCGCTCGTCACCCTCTCGTGTAGCACATTCGCGGGCGAAACAATCCCCTCCGTTCCTCGTACCCCGCGCTTTCGCCGTCCCTCTTCTTTCGCTTTCATTCCTCTTGCTTTCGCGTGCCAATTCTCTCTCCCCCTCCGCGCACCCTTCTTTCCGCTTTAGAAATGTCGAGAGCGTGAGAGACCGAGCGGTATTATAGTTCATCGTATAAATAGTTCGTATTTTTCACGCCAATAAGAGTAAAAAATAGTAGTTATAGTAGTTAAAGAACCAGGAAATATTGCACTACTCGATAATAAACAATTTGCACATATGCTCCGGAGCTTTAATTAATTTAACGTAAAATTAAATTTACGCTTGAAGAACGCGTGTGTCCGCGAGATAAGAATCACACGATATATACATAAATCATTTTAAGAAATTTTACGAAAAATCGATCGATAAAAGGATGGAACAATTTGATAACGGGAAATAGGGAAATATAAATTAAAAACAAAAATGACAATACAAAAGAGGGTCAACTCAATGTTAGTTTAATATGAAAAAATGTGTAATCTGTTCAATAAGAATAATGATATATAATCATAGAGATAATAATAATAATAATAATAATAATAAAACGTAATGCTAGTAATATGTAATGTTTGGCATCGTTATGTGTTTGCGTCTGTACAATAGTCTATTTTCTGCGGTGTTTTCGAGTTTTTCGTGGATTGTGAATTGCCACATACATTCCGAAATTAATATCTATACTGAGATTAGTGAGTGAAGCCTATTCGTCCGACTTGACGGATGCGATATAATAATTAATAAGATAAACTAGCAATTGCAAAATTAATAATAACGCAAGTAGTAAATAGTCATAATGATCGACATTGCAATAGTGAAACGATAATCTAATAGCAAAATACAATTGCAATAACAATAACTAGTAAACAAATTAAAATATCGTGTAGCTAGTACACAGCAATGACGGCAGCGATTATTGTGCAACTGCGGCAAATGATTATATCGTCAATTAACCGCTCTGTCGTTGCTCTTAATATTAGCGATCATAGTTAACGTAACGAGAGAAACAATTCATTCATTCGCTAGATAATGCACTAAAAGCGACAATACGCTTTCTCTTACGCAACTTTACACGATCGCTTCTCGTCCCTGTCATCACGATATTACGAATAAACATTTACGCACGTTTATCACGCAGTTTCACGAGGCCTTTCCTCAAATTCCTAAAATGTTAACTTTGCCTAAAATGATAATCTTTTAAGAATCGTATCCATGATACAGAATTTTCTCTTAGAATTTACCCTTAAAATCATCATAATAATCGTGGTGAACAAAACATCGAAGAATTTTACAATTTTAGTAAAATTTACTTAAGTTTTATTAAAATTAAATTACAAAATAAATTTAAATTTTGCAATACTTTTAACCTTTCTGTGATATTACTGAAATGTTGCTGTAATATTGCCGAGATGTTCTGTGCCATATGGAATATTATTACAAACTAAATATACTAAAATTAAAAAGTAAATTTAGTAAAATTTACATACAAAAAATAAATTTATTATAATTTCATTAACATTATAAGATTCCATGTTGTCCTATGATTATCATAAATTCTAAGAGAAAATTTCCTCCGTGTAACGATTTTCGATAAAAAAGAAAAGTGGACAATAGGAAGATGTCATTTACGTATTTACAAAATTCTAAATCACTTTTTTATGCTAGAAAAAGACGAACTGTAACATTTCAGAAGAATTAACGTAGACCGATTTCTGCGGATATGTAACAAACTTTTGTCTCAGAACCATCGCATTTTTCTTTACATAGAGACTTTTCAAAGAGGTCGGATTTTCCATTCTAGCCTAAAATCCGTCGAGATCATTATTATTTTTAATTTGCAACATTATATTTTGATTATTAAACACCACATTAAGGTTTTATTAAACCAATCTCGCAACCACGTGTCGCGTGTATGTGTGTGTACAAACATCAATTGAAAAACCACCCACGTCATATATTCGTACCTTGAGACTCGAAATAATCTTTCAATTTCGCACAAGCCTAAATAATCCTCGATTACACATTCCCGCTGAAGAGAATCGGCGATTTTAAGAAGGTACAATAACTCGAAGAACATTTTCTATTCCGATTGCGAAAGAAAAAAGGATTCCGTAATGTTGAACGACTAAAGCGCGTAGAGAGTAACTACATATGGTACATATGATGGTAATCCAGTTGTGTCTCCTCCCATACAGAACATTTCAACAATATTGCAGCAACATTACAACATTTCAGTAATATTTCAGAAACGTTGAAAATATTGTTGCAACATTTCTGGAATATTCTGTACTGTATGGGCTCTACCTACGTCAAACGGGCAGCGAATTTGATTGAATCGAATATTCCCGCATCTTCTAGAACTTGGTGCGACATTTTTGTTTGGGAATATGAAAAATAAGCTTCTATCGTCTCAGGTCACTTGATATGATTATCGTTGAAAAGGTGGCGAGTCGCGAACCTTCGTACTCTCTTTCTTCCCTCCCTTCTCTCTCTTCTTTCCTCCCCTTCCCTCTCTCTCTCTCTCTCATCTTTCGTGCATCGACTTCGTAAGAATTTGTAAGGTTGACAAAATTATAATGCGCGTTAACGCTGGTGGTGAAACTTATACGGGCTCACTCGAGCACAGCGCAGCCAAGGACCTTCGCCCTGATTTTCTCTTTTTTTTCTATCGTCGCATTCATTGTCGAAGATCTCCGTGAAATCGTACAATAGAATTTTGCACGGTTTAAACACAAAGGTTACAAAGAATCATAAAACGTAGGTACGAAGTACGCCTTTTTCATAAGATAAAAGTCATTTATTTGAGAAAAAGATGCAATAAATTAAAAAAAAAAAAAAAGAGAAATTGAGGACTTGCATACGTGCTTATTGCATCTTGCTCCTATGAGCCTTTATTGGAAAAAATATCAAGTAACCGCATCCATCTCGTTTCAAATTATTTTTGTAACATCAGACAGGCGAGACATTCAAATGACTGAATACTGCATGAATGTGATCCCTTATGGAAAAAAACTACAAGAATACGAAAAAAATTACTGATATACTATTGAAGAACTGCAGTTTTTCAATACTATTTCAGTAATTTTTTCGTATTCTTGTAGTTTTTTTCGTAAGAGATGTCTTTCCTATTTACACACATACACTGAAAGAAAATTATTTGTTGACTATAATTGCATGATAAAAGAATTATGATTAGGAGCTTCATTTTTATAGTTATTACTTTTATAATATTAGCAATAATAATTTTGTTTTACCAACTATGAAAAAATTTTACTATAAATTATGATACTTTCAAATATTAATATCATAACATATGGATGATAAAAATAAAATAAACATTTGCATATGCAATAAATGCAATTATAATGAATATAACTATTTTTTAAACATTTGCTTATTATTTACGTAGTAATAATAATTAATAGCTATAATTTGCATTAAAACAACTATAAATATATAGTTGGCACCGAAAATGATTATAAATTATAGTTAAATATAGTAATTGCAACAATTTTTTTCTCTCAGTGTACATAGGCTTAGCATATTTTACAATTCGCGAATTTGTTAATCCGCTAACGGAATAATCACTTTTGGTAGTGTTCGTCATTCGATTTTTCGAACAGGGACAAAGTTATCTTTATTCTGCGCTTCTCTTGTTTTACTAAAAATTGAAATAATAATATACTTTCCATAGAGTAAAATTTCTCCTTACACAAGATAAAATTCTCTTTCAAAAATGCAAAGCGTAATTATAAATAATTTCGTCAGATTCGTTTCATAAGACCGTTCTGCGAATGACCGTGTTCTTGACGGTTGATACAATAGTCTAATTAAATGTGTTTAAGGTTACTTATGACAAATTACGCCATCTTAATCTAGGCTACGTCAAGGAATGCCGCGTTAGATGGATCAGGACTACTCCGATTAAAAGAATTCCATCGATATCTGTCATCAATTGTTACTCTTGATTCAGAAAATTCATGTAAAAACACTTTGCTTTTTTTATACACAGCAAAGTGATTGTTTACATATTTAATATTACAATTTGAATAAATAAATTCATAAATTTGTGAAATTAAAATATACATTGCGAGATTGTTGCAAGTTTTGTGTATAAAAAAAGTTTGACACAGCAAAGAAACAACAGTAGCGAAGAAAGATATCAACGAAACATTTTTACTCATTCGATGAATACGAGAATCTGCTCTTTTTGTTCACTTAACCCAATCAAATTAAATAATCTATTATTGTGGTAAAATTGAATCAATTTCAAAATAAGCAGCGTTCATATTAAAGTGTGTTCAGCTCTAGTATATAAATAAAAAAATTTAAGTCAAATTGAATACATTTCTTGAATTAAATAGTTCAATTCTTAACTTGTTTGAATTTGTTTAACTATTGTTTTAATTAAATTAACTATATGTTGAGTAGAATCCATGGCAATCTATAGAAATTATTAAAAATTACTCAAATTGGATATAATTTAATATTATAAATTTAATAGCGTAAAGTGTAAAACACGTCCAGGTGATTATCCCCGGGTTAAACACAATCCCACGAAAGTTGTGGAGTTTCTCTATATTGTAATCGACAGGTTGTTCTCAGTCCATCGAACGTTCGTTCCCGTTCGCAGTTTTGTTGGTTTGCATAAGCTTAAGCTAGTTGTAAATGAGCCGTCTTTGACTTTTCCTTTCGCCTCTCTCCAGTCATTGCGGGGAGAGAGAAAGAGAGAAAGCGCGAGAAACATGAAACAGCCTTTCTCAGCGCAATGAAAAAAAATGATATGTCTTCTTACACATCTAGGAAGGATAAACAGCGCTTTCTTAGCTAGCTAGCTAGTTAGTTAGCTCGCTCGCTCGCTCGTTCGCTCGCTTGTCGTCTTTGCAAGACTTTTGATATTCTTGTAGGATATAGAATTCTGGCGTTTTCCCGCAATACACGCGACAAGTTAGGACCCGTATGACACTAGAAACTAGACACTACTAGAAAGTATGGTATATAGTTTACGTATATGCGGTAAAGCACGGACGAGTTTACGTTGAGTTTACAAAGGTGGGCTCAGACGATCAATATTTGCGAATAGAACAAAAAAAGTAAAGGTGAATGATGAATCTTCGAGAATTAATCGATTATGAAACAAGCACAGGTGAATTTAAAAAAAATTGTAAGCAGTGGGGCAATAAATTATGCATATATAAATATACATATACATATATGCGTACAATAATTTATAATTATACGTAAATATATAAAATTGTAAATTTATATATATATATATAACATAAATATATAATATTTCGAAGGGCCAAATCTGACAAAAACAGGTTTTACAAGTGTTCTACAAATTTTGTCGATAAAACGTCAGCAGAAATGTAACAGAAGCTGCTAATAAAATATGATAGCAGACTGACTACAGAAACTAAACAAAATTTGTTATTTAAATATAATCATTTAAATGATATATTTTAAAAAATTAAAAAATCGATTCTATTCGAATTTTGCTGTTAGATCATCGGCAAGCACAACCCGTAAAACTTGAGTTTAATATGCGGACATACACAGATAATATCGAATCTATTGCAATATCTGAGTAAATTTCCTGCCAATTTGTTGTCATACTGGAAGCAGTTTGCTTATTGAGATATATATAAAATATATAATATATATATTATTTGTATATATAGCTTTTTGTAATTGAAATATATATTATACACATGTTTGATACATATATAAAATTTGTTTATATATATATACACATATATAGCTTTTCTGAAATCGAAGATATCGGAAATAATTTTCTTATAGTGCTTGTGCATGATCGATATTAAAGGCTTGCTAATGCTCGACTCGAAAATAAATATTGATCCTCCGAGAGTTTCTTACGAAAAAATAAAATTTGGTTATTGCCATGTCAATCTGTGAAAGAACGTCGATCTCTTGTTACAGGCGCGTATACAGGGAAATGGAATTAAAATTAAGACGGCGCTGAGAGGAGTCATCGAGTGAGATCTCGCTGTGCCGACACAAACGGTAGATCGAAGATGAATCGCAACACCGTTTTAGCGCGCATTATACGCTCGCTCGTTCACAACATACGTATCGATGCTGCTTCGCGAGAAGTCCGTGTTCACGTACCGCACATTTGAACACCAAACGTAGCTAAACTCTCTCCTTCGCCATTCATATTTTCATATCGTTCATCTCGAGTCCCTTTGGGCAAGGACACTGACCCGGTAAAAAAAACCTATATTTATATAGTATAAATATTTTCTTTCTCTTGTATATTTCTCTGTCCATATACGCACATGAGAAAAATAATTAGAAAAATAACTTTCGCAAAGTTTGCAAAATAAATTATTTTTCTTTACAAAAAGTAAAATTACGATTATATTATACAATATTATATATGCATAATCATATGTACAATTTTACATTACATTAATGATTTTTTCACATTTCTTCAAATTTCACTTTTTATTAAAAAAAAACAATGCAAAAGTTATTCATTTAATTATTTTTCGTTTTATTTTTCTTTTATATACGAACAGAGATTATATAAAAGAAAAAAGACATATATGGACATCTTTTATATATAATTACATATATTTATATTTGATTATAGATTTTTTCTTTACTGGGGAGTCCGCCCGAGATTGATGAGCTGTTTTAGCGCTGAACGCGACGCTGAATGGGAGCATCCCTGGTGAAAATTTTTCTCAGAATTTTTATACGAGATTGGAACACTTTTCTTTTCAGAAATACTGAGAAAAAAATCTGTATCTTTTCTCAGAATTTTTCATATATGTGAATTTTGAAATATTCTAAGATTCATATAAAAAATCGGAGAAAATTTCTGAAAAGTTGTAAAATTATACAGAAATTCTGAAAAATTCTGAAATCTAAAATTTTTTTAAAATAAATGAAAAAATCTAAGAAAGATTTTCACCAGAATTATACAATTTTTCTCAAAATTTTTCATATAATTTTTTAAATTTTTTATGTAATTTCAAAATTTTTCAGAATTTCTATATATTTTAAAACTTTTAAAAAAATTTCTTAGATTTTTTATGCGAATCTTAAAACATTTTAAAATTCACATGTATAAAAAATTCTGAGAAAAATTTTCACCAGGAATGAATACGTCCGAGACATTTTATCGGAGAGTTATTAACATCGAACAGAGTATCGTCTGGTACGTCGATATTTTTAAACATTTGCCGGATATAAAAATGTAAATTTTGGTCACACGCGTGCACACATACTCTTCCTCTTTTTTTTGTGCGGGCGTGTAACACGGTAAATCGCTCGCGTTCCTTTACACAAGCACACGCTTTCTCGCAACGAGTCGGTCGGTGTGCAGAAAGGCACGCAATAAGAAGTCGGAAGGATACAGGTCCAGGAGGAACGGAGACCTTTTCTCTTTTTTTTTTCCAGTGTGTCCAAGTGTCCAAGCGCTCGGAATGTAAGGGAGCTCCGTTTACGCGACGCGTATTCTGTCGGGGAGGGGTGTCCAGAAGGCAGCATTCCGACCAACTATCGAGCGAATTTTCTCCTCGAATTGACGATAATTCACGGTGACGTCGAATCCTCTCGAATATGTTACGGAATTTTATCTAACGCAAACAATTGAAAAAAAAAAGATTTCAACGGGATTCGCGAGGCTGATTATGCATTATTACAGCTTGTAACAGATAACACTCCTCTTATAAAATGCTTCATATTGTAATTAACCCGGGAATAATTACCTGGCTTTTTTTGCATAAATGATACCTGGAATGATTTCTACTTTCCAATTGAATGTCACTATATACTTATTAATTACAGATTGTACATATTCTTTATTGTTTTACAATTTATTAGAATTTAAAATCAGTATACAGATTAAGTTAATAGTTTTCTAAAAAAAAAAAGTAGAAATAAAAAAGTAGATATAGTTTTAATAAAGAAAATTGTTAGAACTGGTCTTTATTTTGTCGCTGAAGTGTAACAATCACCTCATGTGACTATTCTCGGATTAATGCTTTTGAAGCTTAAATCATGAAACGTGATGTCAATGCACTTTTGTAAATTTCAACATAGATGTAATGTGCAAATTTCATAGAAAGATTTCCTCGCGCGTTCCGTCGTTACATCTGAGAGAAATGAATGTACAGAGGCAAATGCATCTTAAGCAAATCAAAAGATTAACACGCACGCACGCATACAACACGCACGCAACACAACACGCGCATCCATCAATGCATAAATCTTACTCGAACAGATAATTACATTTCATCTCTCGTGATTGTTACTTCGTGTGTGCAATCTCGAAATGAGCCGTATTAATTTTCACGAAATTACATTTGGAAATGACTATCGAGTTTTCACAGCGTGGACACATTCGAACATCTCTCTTTGATTATTGTGAGAAATTGGAACGGAAGTTTGCTTGTTGAAAAAGGAGCGTATCGAAAAAAAATAATATAAACGCCGATAAATCGGTCGAAACGACGCACATTCGTATATTCCTCAATTTTATTAATTTCGAAACAAACTATTTTCAACAATTCATATTTTGCCGATAACATATGCTATCTAACAATGTAAATTGAACATCTTAAAAATAACAAGACTAATAAACAAATTCTCGCAACCCTCTGACACTGGTACAAAAGTACACGTAAATAAGGAAGCGTAATATAATCAACTAAAAGCACACAACTTGTTCGTGGCGAAATCTGATCTATACTACGACCGCGCCTACGAAGCGTATACCGCGGAACGTATTTTCAATTCCAATTGAAAAATTTAACATATCTCTTAATAAAATTTCTCAATTTGGAGATTATATTCGTATTTCGTGTTTAGGGGATGTGGTTATTTCCAGAAGTTCTTTCTACAATCATTAGTCTTATTTGTCATTCATTGAATGTGTGTCGAAATATCTATAGACCTCGTTTCCTAACCGGTCGCTTTCTCGTTTACTTATTATAGGTATGTTTATTGTTTATGAGATGTGTATTATAAAAAAATATGAATCGTCTCGTTTCTTCTATTAGAGGTAGATACGCAGGAAACAGAAGCGATATTCTTACGTTATTTTTTCCATTTTTTTTCTCTTTTTGGGTGCACTTGACCATTATACGCCAGGTCTTTGTCTCTCTCGCGGTTAAAAAGCAAAATCCTCTTCTCCGAAGTTTTCTTGGAAAGATTCTCCGAAGATTCGCTTGGATGTATTGCTTAAATCAGACTTTACGAAGTGCGCGATACAACAATCGTAACCATACGTTAGAGCACACTTAGATAAAAAGTAATAATGATTAGTTGCCGCAAGAGAGAAACAAATTTTGGATTGAACATGGACCTACAGATATTTTATAAAATAGTTACGTGGCATCTGGTGCAATAATCCAACAATCTCTACCTATGGCACTTAAGGTGCCAACTAATTTTAATATTACTTACATACATTTCTATAATATAATAAAATAATTAGCTGGTCTATATATATACACATATACATATATATATATATATATGTATATGTATATATACACACTACAGACACAAGAACCTATAACAGTAGGAAGTTACAATTTTTTTCCCTTACCTGACGATAAACACTTTTTTTATTGCAAAAGAATTCCTTGTGTTCTACATTTGGTTAAGTCCAAACAAAACTAACACTGGTTTTGTACGCACACATATATGTATAAGGGTATATGCAAATATATACAATTATTGGATTGAAAGACAAAAATTATAAAAAAATGGAACGTTAATAGAAAGTTGCAATGTCTGCATATACAGCTATTTTATGTACATAAATTCGATAATGCAGAGTAGCGATACAAATAATTAATGAGCGTTAAAATATTAATTGAAGCGTTATAAACAAGAATCAAGTAATCCGACTCCGCTTGTTCTTTCTTTTTGATAGGAAATGCGCCGTAATCTAACGGAACGTTGAATCTCTTGATTATTTCGTCGTTTTGCTAAATTGCTTTTATTGCGTCTTGCTGTTTCTCTTAAAACGCAAGACGAAAAGACGCTCCTCGAGCTTGATATCCCCGCTTACTATGCGACACTCCGGTACAACAAAGTCATACGTTTACGTTCAACTATTTTCACCACTTTGTATTCAGCCAGTTTCAGCGTCGTTATTTTCAACGGTCGACAGATGACCAACCGTTTATCGTTGACTACCAACCGTGAACTTCTTGCACCGATAGCGTATCTCAGCTAAGGTGACGCGGATGTTTAACGGCACAGATTAGCGTGAAATAGCAGCAACGCGACGACCGGTATCCCCGTAACGCGCAGTAGTAACGTTCTTGATGGCTGCGTCTCACGCTAGTGTACATCGCCAGTTTGGCGTCAGTCAGAACTGCTGCTGCTATTTCCGAAATATTCTCCAGCGTCACCACGACATATTGGACACGTTCGGTTAGACTGTGAAACAAAATCATTTATAGAAATATAATTAGGACACATCTCGGTTAAGGAACATATAGACGGATCAAAACAGGACCTAAATTGGCGAATTTTTGTGGAAAAAGATAAAAAAAATATGTTTATTCCAATATAAAGATCATACACTTTTCTCTTTTTGATATTTAAATTTTATTAAAAAATAATATAAAATAGCGTCGCTATTTAAAATTTCCTAAATTATGTTTTCAAAAACGTGTAATCATTGTATTTTGGAGATAGCTCGATCGATCAACTCGTAGTTTTATACTTTTTCTAGACACCAACTACTAGTGCGTGTTTGACAGAGAATTCTTTTTACGATGCTTAGTTTTTTGTCATAGAAAACAAAAATTTATAGTAAAAAGAAACCGTTATGTTGACTGATCAAAATTTAAATGTCAAATAGAGTAAAAATTATAATCTTTACAAAGGAACAAGCATGACTTCTTAATGTTTTTCCGTTTTTCTATGAAAAATTTGACCCTCGTTTTGAGCTGTCTAGGTGCTTTCTTAAAATTGAAAGAGACTTTGCTGAACTCACCTTAAGCCATTTGTCGATGCACTTAGAATGAAATTCGTGAGAACATGGCAGAACACGTAGAGATTGGAGGGCTTCGAAGTCGCACATACACACGACGCAATTGGTCTGATCGCCCTGGTGTGTCTCTGCGTTGAATTTGTAAGAGGGCAACTGTTCGACTTCCGCACGAGTCAAACCCCGTGGCTTAGCTTCGCCCAGTCTCTCGGCTAAGGACAGCAATGCCTCGTAGTTCTCCGTGACCGACTCGGGCGAGGACAATTCGGCCTGATTGTAAGGGGATAGCGGTGGATTGCTGAACATCGCTCTATATATAAATATCATCATATGAATTAAAATTAATCCGTTTTGTACGCCCATAGGAGTTATAATGACATGTGGTAGAAACACATACAGGAAGTGTAGTAAATATCCCGGATAAGCCATGGGTAATTGAGTCGTGTTCCTCCATCTACCGAATCTCGGTCGTCGCAAGACGTTGGTTGTTAGTCGTCGATTTCTGTTCTGTACAATCTCCAATTGACTGTTTCGCGTCTCCGACAGGAATATGGGCGGCGGTGTCGTCACCTGCGTAAGAGCCGGCGGAGAATACGAGTGTGGTAACGGCAATGGTGCACCAGCCGCGGCGCCCACTCTATGGTGATGATGGGACTCTATCAGTTCGAGCTCGACTTCTCTCTAGAAATATAAATATGAGAAGAGAATATTAACAGTTGCGTAAAAATGTCACAGTCTAATGGAAAAAAACGATAGAAAACTGTTATGCAATGTCTAACATATATTTATTTCGATAACTAAATATAAGAATGTTTTCTACACAGTAAAAAAATTAATCAACAAATATTGTTTCATATACAAGAATATAAAATCTTTTTTAAAGAATTTAATAATCTTAAACAGACACAACTTGCTTATACACGAAGATTTTTTTATAGCTTTATTAAGAAAATATATTCATTTTTATTCAACAATAATTTTGATGAGAGGAAAAAATATCGGATGAGAAATAATATCTTCAAGAAATATAAAATTTTTTAATACTATTATTATCAAAACAATCGTATTATATTCTTTAGATAATTATTATAATATTAAAATAAAAATATAAAAAATATTTTGCTAAAATCTAATTGATTTGATACTAATTCTTTTTGTATGTAGAGGTTCAAACATTAATAACATTTATTGTCCTTAGAAATCGGGCATTGCAAATGAATCCTCTATAACTGGTTAAAAGTTTCATCCAATCCAAGAGTTCAATCTTATCTTTAACAATGTCTGAATATAATTATAAGTATAATTTCGAAATGCTATAATAATTTCATTGACTGGCTGTGAGAATATCTGAGATCATTTATGAAGCTTACAAAGGAAAATCTGGGTATGTATCTTGCAGATTTTGGAAAGTTTGATATTCAGAAGATATTTTAGTTTAACAGGTCAAAAAAATTGATTTTTTAAATCAGTTTTTCAACCTTTATACTATTAAAAATAAATTTGTAAAACGATTTAATGAAATTTAAACAGTCTGTTTCCATTGTTTTCACGGTTCAAAGAAAACGTATGGGCCAAACGATTTTGTAAAACTTTAAATGTTTTTCAATTTTGTATCAGGCTTTTCTTAGAAACTACTGAACCGATTAACTTCTGCCTTGAAGCGAAATATTTGTAATATTTGTAAATACAATTGAAACTAAGATTCTTTTTTATTATTGAAAAGTTTTTTGCATCTTGTAAGTTTAAAAAATTCAGAATTTTGCAAAATTCCGTTTTTTATTTTTAGTTGATTGTTATTTTGTTCAACAATGTAATAAATGATTTATTCTAGTTCTACATTTATGTAGATTAAAATAAATCTTGAATCGTTAGTTTAAGATCAGCACAAAAGACGCAAACAGGTATCGCGCCCTGGAACAGTATAAACAAGATTTTTTAAATTACGCTATTTATAAATAATACCTCTATTTTATATTAATAATGACTAAAAATTAAATTTTTATAAAGTTAAAAAGTAATAAACACGAATATAAAATACGTATCTAAATGTTGTCAGTTCAGAGCAAAAAAATCGTAAAAATAACTCTTCAAATAAAAATATCCTTCTTCCCCCAAGACAGAATTTGATGATAAAAGTAATATTGTAACAAGTGCCAATGAATCAAAGGATTAGAATTATAAGATTTTTTTTACTGTGCGAGACAAACTAATATTTCTTTTTCTCAATATTTATTTTTTTGTATTCTCAATTTTTTTAATAATTCTACAAAAACATTTATTTAAATTTATTTATTTAAAAGTTTATTAAAAAAATTAAAATAAAATAAATTATTTAAAAAGATCAAAACACATTAATTTATTTTTTAAATATGTACTGTTTAATAAAAACTGCGAATAGGAAAAAATGAGCACTTAGACACTACAGCTAGACACATTCTGAAGCTTCGGCTATTCACTATATCTATCACAATGTAATTATTCCAAACTTTAAAATCTTGTAACTACTATACTGTGATCCATTGACACCTGAATGTTACATATTATTTTTATCAAACCCAATATCTCAATGTCTAACTTTCCAAAATCTGCAAAATAAATCTGGATCTTCCCTTATTAGAACAATCTCAAATATAAGATTAAACTATGAAAATCATTCTAAGACGTATTTCTTCAAATTTACCTGTTGAGATAATTGATGATGCGCGGTGTAATCGGTGTGGACGGGCGGTGGACCTGCTGTGTGCAGTCCTGCGACACCACCGGCTGGTGGCGCGTATCCTCTAGGTGCGGCACCTACCAAAGGGCTAACGATTCCGTGACTCGGATGCGTTGGATGAGCAGCGGAATAATGACTGTGATGATGCGTCACCTGAGCAAACGTTACATATATAATAAAATATAGGATTTATCTGATAAAAATACGCTAATCAGAGTATAAGGGAATGCAAATAGGGACGGATTTATATACGTTCAACAAAATAAGAGGCATTTGTTTGATTGCAATAGACAAACTTGTTGCTGACTTACCTGGCACGAATGTCCGAATGGATGCGTTCCGTGAGGTGTGTAGAGGCTATGAAGCTGACACGGAATCCTGTAGCCGGTTGCTTGTGGATGCCACAGCGGCTCTCCACCGACGGCGACCCCTAGGCCGGACACGCCAACTTGACCAACGTCGACGACCACGGGCGCATTCGCACCCTGCGTGGGATGATGCCCCGTACCACCGGCCGCCGGATGCGGATGGGGATGAGGATGCGTCTGATGTGCATTGTGAATATTGTGGTGAGAGTTGTGCAGACCGTGAGGGTGAGAGCCATGGATATTGTGATGCGAATTGTGAAGGCCATGATGGGAATTGTGGATACTCTGATGGGGGTTGTGACCCGGCAGGAACGGATAGGAGAGCCCGAACGGTTCCGTGTACCGTTGATAACGATTCCTGACCGTCGGACTGCCGCGGGTGGATAAGTGATTACGGGGCGAGCGCCGTTGTGGCGCGCCCCCAAATTCCCAAGGCGGTGGGGTTGTGTGCAGGGGTGGCGTCGGCGCCGGCGGCGTCGTTTCCCGGACCTCTATTCCGGACACGGCACCGTTGCGAGATATTCGGCGACGTTTCCTCGACGGCGACTCGCTCTGAAAAATATTGCGCTCTATATTGTTTACTCTTCCTTACTCGCTTCCAAGTAAATGCCGTTTTGGAGAAAAGCTCTCTGAGTTATTTGTCTGCAGAATATTTAAAAACTTGTACTGGTCTTTTTAATTAGTGAAGTAATCGGAATGTCACACTTGAACCCCTTAAGCGCATAAGCTTGTTGTAAAATAAAATTCACGAGATCGGTACTCCGTATTTTCTTCGATATCTTTCGCTTAGGAGAACAAAATGCGCGATTCTCCCATCACAAAAAAGAAAAATATTATGGTCTGTTAAGAAGATCAGAAGCCTACTTTTTGATTATCGGAAACTGTTGAGTGTACGTTGTGTACAATTTATTTAAGAAGGTTCTACAGTGGAGAAAACGTGACTGTTCATTCATATATATCTTTTAACACAGGAGCTTTTGGCATCTTCAAAATAATAAATAATAAACAAAATTTAAGCAATAAAAACGATAACTTATTATTTAAAAATCAACACAAATTATTTATAATAACTTAAATATAATAATGAGAGGAACGTTGCTACATTTTTAGCAGTATGTTATATTTAAAGAGAATTGTATAATTCATGAAACACTTCACACTTTTATATGAAAATAATACAATAAAACTCAATTTTCTTTCTTAATTTTAAAATGTTCTTTAAACTTCATTCTTTCTTATAAATATAGTTTTTCAAAATTCTTATATTTTGTTTGTGATTAATTGAATAAAACTTTTTCTTATAAGATGCTATTTTAGAAAGTTCATTTAAAGAAGACAATACAATAAAAATTTGAAAAAATTCAAGAATGCCCATATATTAGTCAAACTTATTTTCAAAAATGTTTTTATAGAGAAAAGTCCCCAATATTGACATACGAGTTAGCTTTATTTTTTAATAATATTTGTTAAACAAAAGCTAAAAATAAAACTTTAAAAACATGAATGCAAACTAGAGTCTTCTATCAGATGGCATAGCAATTTTTGTGATATTGTTTCGTATTTTGTATTAATTAATGTTTTCGTAACATAACTCAAAAAGAGCATCTGAGAAATTGCTCCAAAAAAGACACATTAAACAGTAATAGCAGAATTCGGCTCCATATGGAAAAAGTTTATAAAATTAATTGATAAAGTAATAAAATTTATTTTTATGTATTAAAGAACAAAATTTATAAAATTAAAAGGCTAGAATTAAACTCTCTCATTTTATACGTTTTGTCGTATCTTATTAGTGTATACTTATTAGTAGATCTCTGTTCGACACTACCTTAAGATATTAAAAAATGTGGAAAAATTCATGAAACATTTAATATTGAAGTTGAAAATTTTGTAGTTATTGTCTAACAGTCAGTTGCATCAGCGATTTTGTTTAATATTACGAGGAAAGTATGAAAGAGAAAAATATAAACAAAACAGTTTTAGGAAACTACAAACATGTAAAATGATCTGATATAATAATATACTTACTATTATTTAAACTATACAATTTGCAAAAGAAAATCGTGTAAATTTACTTCTTTAATGACCTAAGCAGATCATGTTTTTATCAGTATTAATACAGTGCAATGTTTAGTTTTCGAGAAAAAAGCCGCTATAAGAGGTCGTCTATGCCAGTAATGGTTCTCCAGTTTTTTCATATAATAGCGGAAAGCTATTATATGTAAAGACGGGAGAACGTTCTTATTCGAATCAGGGAGTTCAGTTCATCAATTCTGCTGTTGTCAACTGCGATCTGCTTGTCAATCGATTCGTTTTTCTCGTACAAATTATTGAACAGAAAATATAAATGATCATATTGACACTGAGATGTCATTCTAGCTGTCGTCAAAAGGTTTGCGCTGCTCGAAATCTTAAAAAATTTTTGCTGAAAACGAGGAAAATATGTATATTCAAACGTTAAGAGAAAGATGCAAAAAATGTAAAAACCGCGAACAGATCTATAGATGCGTGAAACAAAACAGTTACTCACTTTTCTGCCGTCGTCCTGACTAGGCTGCCTGTAGTAAGGCGGCGATGGTTGGATCTGTACAGGGCTCAGAGGTAGCTGGTTCGTGGCTGAAAGTAGAAGTTTACGTAACTTTTTCGCGACATCCGATCACGAACAACTATTTCTAAGGGCTACTTTTACCGAATTAAACCGACGCGACGAGAAAGAAAAGCAAAGAAAAAAAATTCGCACGCAGGCTCGGACAGCGAACCTCCATTGCAGATGAACAAACGAACGCTGAGAGAAAAATATTTAGTATTTGTACTTTCCTCTATAATTGAATGTTAACATAATTAGGAACTTTATTTTTTATAATTATTACTGCTACAATGTTACACTGAGAAAAAAAGTTGTTAACTTGACTAAATTTTCCAGCTTGATTAAATTTCTTCAGTTTGAGCTAAATATATAAATGCTTAAACTGAAATATTCCGGTCAAGTATTTTATGTATTTAAGTTAAATACATAAATATTTAAACTGAAGAAATTTAATCAAGTTGAAAAATTTAGTCATGTTAACAACTTTTTTTCTCAGTATAATAATAATATAACAATATGTATACACTGACGGTTGCAATTACCATAATTCAACCATAATTTATAATAATTTTTGGTATCAATTATATTTAAATTACAGTAATCGCAAGCATTTTCTTTCATTGTCAGTGAAAGAAGACAGAAATATCAGGTAGTTTTTAATTTTTCAGAAAAATAAAATTGAGAAAAAACAGGGTTTAAATAAAAAAAAATATATATATACGAAAAAAAAGATTATGAAAATGACAGCGGACGTTATTAATGAATTACTTATTTATTAGTTCTCAAAATGTAAAAAAAAATCTTAAAATTATTAACGTAGAAGACAATAAAGATAACATATTTAAAAATACTAATCGGATACCTTGAGAATTCCTGCGGTATTCCATGTCTACTCCACTGGCTCCGAGGCCGGGACTCATGTTCAATATAGGGCCACGCATCGTATTCTCCTGAAATCACAGCAATCATTGCAATTAAGCGATCTCCTCGGAAGAGCGGAAGGGAGGGAGGGAGGGAGAGAGAAAGGACTGAGGAAGAGGCGTTCACCTGTCCACAGATATTGATGTGCAACGGCGGTGAGTTGGCCGGCGGGCCTACTGGCTCCTGAGGGNAGTTGGCCGGCGGGCCTACTGGCTCCTGAGGGAAGTGCGGCGGCGGACCCCTCGTTTGCGGGCTGTGCTGCGGTGGTGGCTTATATCCAACGCTGCTTCCACCCACGTTCCCGTGATAGGACACCTCCTTGCCGGCCGGCCCAGAGGACGTGCCAACCCCGGGGCAATCCCTGCGTCGTGCATAGGAGAAATTATGAGCGAGCTGCGAGAGAGATACGCCAGGGAGTCCGCGTACCACGCGGGGGGATGCGCGCACAGAGAAAACCCGAGCAGAAAGTACGTAATAAATCCCCGGGAGATACGCCGTTCTCTGCCGAGCGATAACTCGATTATAAGCGCCGATACTGGCCGCACTCGTAACGAGATGAGTCACATACGTGGCCCCGCGGAACGAGGATCTCTGCCAACGCGAGTTCTACTCGCCTCCGCACAACGAAGCGATATTACCGCGCAACGATTCCGCGAAAGAGTTTTCTATGTAGAAAAAAAAACAAGATGCGGAGAAACCCCTTCTTTAACAAAAATTACAGGAAATTCTACACAGAAAAAAAAGAACTTTCTCGTTTTGAGAATTTCTTTATTTTCAAAATGTTAAATTTTGAAATGAGATTATAGTCCTAAATTTTTTTATATAAACTTTAGTAGTATGTTCTATGAACAAAAATAAGAAAAAAAATGTTCTATGAATATAACATATCCCAAAAGAAATTGTGGTAAAAAAATGAGATGTGTAAAAAACAATTTCACGTAAGTTTGTATTTCAAAGCACCATTCGATCAAATTAATACAAGTTTGACATTGATGTAATATTGAACTTCTCTAAAACTCATTCTAGGAATTAGTGTGCACAGTAGAAATCTGGCAACATTAATAATTCTGTAACTTTGTTAATTTTTATCAGATTTGAATAAAATTTATACATTTCAAACTTCATACTTCAAGAAAATGCAAAAAAATAAAAAATCTACTTTTTCTAAAGTTTTTAATCTACTATCTCCCCTCAATCGAAATCGGCGTGAAATTCCTAGAGCGATAAATATTACATCAATATTAGGCTTAGAGCCTCCGCACAAGAACATTCGTAAGACGTTACGTTGCATTAATTATAAACCATAAGTCTGTACTTATAAACAACCTTAGGCTAACGCACAAAGCAACATAACGTAACGTAATTATATTGTTACTTAACGTGACGGGATGCTCTTATATTGATATGAGGGACGGCATATTAAAATGCAAAAATTTAGCTGGATACAGATTTGAAAATAGTTTTGATAGACTATCAAAGTAATTATGTAGGACGCTCAAGATAGAATGCCAAAACTTTTTACAGCATTGTTGCCAAAACATTCTATAGCATCATGCTTGAATATCCTTCATAATTATTTTGATGGTCCAACAAAATTACTTTTAGATCTGTATTTTATTAAGCTTCAGTAAATCATTCTTTCCGGGTGCATAAAATTTTACCGAGTGCGTCATAAAATACCTCGTACACTTATTTAAGAATTTAATTCAGGAAGTTATTTCTTACATATTTTATATTTTTACTATAACTTTTTAATAAATAATTTTAGGGCAGAGAAACTGGGGCTAGTTGATTAAGTGATTAATTTCATGTATCTCAAAATAAAACACTGATGCTAATTGTTTCTACATGTAGTAGACGCTACTGTTCAGTTACTCAAAGTACGTGTATTTCAGTACAGATGCGTATTATTCAAGATTTGTGCATTATCGAAAAATCATAAAGTATTTTTAGTTTTTTCTTACATATTTTTGTTCTTAAATTATTATGTATTTGTCTCAATATATATTTGATATCTGTTTAGAAAATAAGTGTAGCTCTTACTTAACATATTGCAATTTATTTTTGTTTATCTGTCTTATTATTTGCATACTATGAGTTTTTTTTCAAGTGAATTAATGGGGCAAGTTTATCCTGAGTTTACAAATACAGCTGCTAAATAATCCTGATAATAATGACTTTTGTAATATTTTTTTGTTTGAGATATACTTAATTTATAACTTTAGCGATTATCGAGAAATAATTGTAAAATTAATAGATTAAAAAAATTTATATTATAATTAAAAATTATTTAAATGCGTTTTGTTTCAATTTTTGGTAAATTATATTAAAATAAATAAAAGTATACTGAAATATATTGATATCTTAATATACACATAAACATATTCGAAAAATGATTTCTTATATCAATTATTAGTTCTTTCTCTCTCTCTCTCTTTTAAGTCAATCTTCTATAACTGAAGATCGTGATCTTTATTTAATGCAAGCTTCAATGACTGTCTTGGCAAAGATACTCTCGGTGATTTTCCATTGCTTTCCAAGAAATGGTGATTAATTAAAAATCTGATGTTGTTCTGGATGGACTTGAACCTGGATCAGAAAGCAGATGCGCAACTTTTAAGCCACAATCATCTTTATGACTAATCAACAAGTTTTTACTTATTGTAAAATATTATTAAATGACCTAATATATCTAGTAACTGATAGAATTTAATTTTTAAATAAATCTTTCAGTTTTGCCCGTAAAAATTCATAACTAAAAAGTTGGTTAACTTGCCCCAGTCTTTTCTATATTTATACATTTTCTTCTTATTTCTGCTCATATAAAATACTAAAGTTGTTGTACTAAAGCTTCAAGGAAAAACTTGGGATATCTTGTATAGCGTTAGACAGACATAATTTGTTTACATATATTTTGTATAATTAATAAAAAAAATATATTCTCATTATTTAATAATAAATTTTCATTATTGAGAGAGTTGAGAGAGAAAAATATTGTAAAGGAAATATTTTAAACCGAGAATTTTAGAATTTTTTATACTTATGACTTATTATTAGCAAAAAAGTCATATTGTGCTCTTCTAATAATTACTATAATATATTATAATAATTGGAATAAAAATACTTCTGCTGAAATTTAAGATTATCAACTTTTTTGGAGAAGATTAAATTATAAAGATTATCATTGTACGTTTCTATGCCATAAAATTCTTGAAATTATATTCATGCTTGAAACAATGATTGTTAAATAGAATATACTATTTAATTTGATACTATAATATTTTTTCTGTGTACGAGTCTTTCTTTTCTTTAACGAATCGATAACGGAATCATATGCGCACAAAGTTTCCTTAAAATTTCGTTCGCGCTGGCATGTAGGAAACATACGGAAATACTGTTATTTAATTCGACGTTTAAATGAAGAAAACTACGGAAATTTGACGTTATGCAAATTTGAAAGAGTCAACGTTAATCCCACGATTCTCGCTCGCACTTCTAATCTAGAGCGTATTGATCCGCGTGGACGTGAACGTGATCTATTTCGACGTGTCTAATTAATTTTAGTCGCTCAACTCGCCGGCATGCAAGGTCTTGCTAGTGCGCGCCAAATTCGCGAAATCTTATTTCCGGGCGAAGACCCGGTTTCGTCCGATCGAGAAATCTCTCTAAGAATTATCCTTATCCTACTCATGGTCTCATCGCGATTTTGGCAGGACAGCGAGTTAGCATTTCGCGATATTATTCGCAAGTGCTCGGCGATTTGCAATGTCGCGACTCGGTCTTACGCTCGAACGTCTCGCAATTAAGCAAGCCTCTTTTCACGAGTGAGTTATGAAAGTCGCAGTCATCAGAATTGAAACGATAGCGACGTCCGCCGTGACGCGACGCGTCTTATTCGTAAATAAGGACGGATCGCTGTTGCGAAGTGAAAATATCGTCGATGAATCGCAAGTGACGCCTTCAGAATTTTACGGCACAGGCTCTTGCAGCTACATTGCAGCAAAATTGCAATCTTGCATATTGCAATACAATGTTTCAGAATCGTGGTTAAAATTTAGTCGCGATTAGTCATGTAATTTATAAAGAAATTTTTCTAACAAAAATACAATTCAAGTCTGTAATTTTGTATTCATAACCAAGTTTTAATATTACATCTTAATGTGATTCTAAAAATCTCTATTCTAAAAATTGTAATTAAAATTATAAACAAAAATTATTTAAATCACGAACAATGTGGGGAACGTGTATACAAATGATAAAAATAAAAAACATATAAATATAAATAAATTTACAATTTTGTGTTAATAATAAATATATTAATAAATATTAATAGAGTATTATTAATAAATATTAATAGTATTAATAGATACGTATTATAGTATTTTATATAATAATACATATTATATCTATTACGTATTATTATAATTATTAATAAAGCATTGTAAATCTATTCATATAATTACTTTCTTAATTTCTGGCACTTGTGTACACGTAACCCACAGACTGTTTATACAAAAAAAAATATTAAAAACGTCCCAATCATTATATGATTACAAAGTATTTATTATAAAGTAATATTAAATATATATTATATTCTAATACTGCTGTAACATTGCATTGCAATGCTTTTACATTCAGAGAAAAAATCGTATCAATAATTATAAATGTGTGAACAAATAGCACCTCAACTGTGTTTATTACAATATTTTTATTACAAAGTTGTAATAAAAACAATAAGTTATACGGACTAACAAAAGACAGTAATACTATAGTAACATTATAGTACAATATAGGAAAATATTAATGCAAATGTAAGTAATGGAAACATTGAACTGATTAAGATTCGAACTCGTTCTTATTCTTAGAACTTAAGACCCTGCACTACTGCTATCATAATTATTCTGATCGCATATTTAAAGATGTATCGATCATGTCCGTACAAAGTAAATAAAATTTGGAAATGTGTTTAATGTTAACTCTTCAAATAAATTAGATATATATGTGAATGAGATTATATATTTATTTAATGACATATTTTTATAATTTATTCTATTTGTTATTAAAAATAAAATTATTTTTTTACAACATTAAGAAAAATTTCAATTTTTTTGTGTAAGTACATTAAGTATTCAAGATGATTTATACACATTTTATTGTGATTGTCTGTTTAGTTATTTTGTAAATAAATAAATCTGTTATTTATTTATTTATAAATTTATTTAAATAAATTTGTTTATTTTACAGAACTGATTGAAACTTTACATAAATTACCTTGAATATTTAAAAAACTTAAATTTAAAAATTCAGATTTTGTTCATTATTTCATTATTATATTTTCATTAGAGAACATATTTATAAATACGTTAAATAAATTTTTTCTTTCTACTACTTTCAATATAAAATACAATAATTTGTAACTTTTTCATAATTGTCTTAATGTTTTGAAAAATGTTCTATACATCCTTAATCGGCCATACGTAAACTAGAAGTATATAATAAATTGTCATAACTTACTTGTAGTAAAGTCTAAATAACTATGTAATTATAGTTGAGGTGATATTTAACTATGAACAAATAGTTGCACAAATATTGTTGTCGTAGTAATATAAACTACTTTATAGTTATTACAACTAAAACTATAGTTGCAATAATTATAAAATAATTTATTGAACTATGTACATTAATTCTACATATAATACTCGTATATGTCATTTTTGTAGTTGCCATACTATGAATTTTTCTCTGAGCGTAAAAGCAGCGGACATTCTACCGTTGCTGCAATGTTACAACATTTTTGCAATTTTGCAACGTTTTTGCAATTTTGCAATCTTGCAAAGAAATATATCTGCAATCTTGCTGAGCTGTTTGGGTTAAACAAGTCGCAAAGCTTTCGCCTGTCAGGACATTTGTACCACATTTTATATCGACCGAAATTAGAAATGTTCGCGCCGGATTAAAGATTCGAGAGCCATGACAACTTTGTCATATTCATCGGCGCTATATATCCGATTCCGCCTTCAATTTTCGATTAACAGAAAAACGACACGCCAACGAATCCGCGGTCGAAAGGACGTCCGACAGCAGCGGGACAGCACTCTCTCTGTATATTCGCTTGACCTACAAGCACGGACGAATAAATTGGCTGTTATAGCTAACGATTCGACAAACTGGTGCGCCAGCGGTTTATTTATTTTTGTTTGCCGCGGATTTATTTATCGTTATACAATCGGGGCCGAGCACTTTGTGAACCGTGGCGTCATAAAGAATATACGTATCAATGGAAACCGAACTGTAACGTTACATAATGCACGAGACGTGACGTTTGTAAAATAGTCGCACTACGTTCTCGTAGTACATGATGTAACATAATACTATTTACATAATTTCGCCCGTGCGTTTGTACGGCTTGGTGTTAAATAAATCGCGAATACGGTATGCAATATTGATGATATTACGTATCATACGCGCGATTAATTTAACGTATTTATATGTTTAATTCGTTGCATTATACTCGAGTGACCTTCTCTTCGATTTTCGTTAAAAAGGATATTTACAATCGGCAATCTATCCTGTTCTCTTGCCTCTTTTTTATTCCAGTCGTCACGTATAACATTCGCGAGAGAAGGAACCGAGCAATGCTTCTCGGTTGTAACGGGGAGAAGGGAAAAATCTATACATGTGTACACGCACCGGCAGAAATGGTGTCCCTCGGCGCTGGCGCTCGGCTGCCGCACACAC
>QKQZ01053361.1:0-32734 GCA_003595255.1 Solenopsis fugax
GCATCTTAAAAGATAAAACAATATATATATATATTATATATATATATTATATATATATATAATTAAAATATATTATACATTTTTTATTTTACATTTATAACGAGTTTCTGTTTTACCAATTTAGTATCGCGTTTTTAGTAGATTCAAACAGAAACATTTGCATTTTTACGTGCTTAAATGGAAAAAAAAAAGTAAAAATTGTAAAATTGTGGTGAACTTATTTTCGGGATTATAGTTATTTTTCTGCTGATCGGTCAATAACTAGAATAAGAATCTACCCGCTAGTGAATAGAGCACGGACTATGAAAGAAATACGGCAAACTTTGAAGAAAGCTGCAGTGGTAACTAGAGCGACAGTAATGTTACGCTCGTATTTTTGCTCCTAAGCGGACATACGCCTTTACGAGACTCGCGTGAAAAGCAGTTTGTGGAAAGTCTGCTTGGAATTGTCAGCCAAGAGTTTGAGTACAATAGGATAGTGAGTTTTTCTTCACTTCGTTCGATCTTTATTGAACTCTCGGACAGTCGTGGTGATCCAAACTGTATAGTGTCAAATACGATATTGAAATATATGTGATACTGCACATAACGCGAGAGAGAGAGAGAGAGAGAGAGAGAGAGAGAGAGAGAGAGAGAGAGAAGTATTTCTATTTTAATAAAATTGAAAAGTATATTTTAATTTTTTATAAATTATTTTTTAATTTTATTATATATTTATAATAGTATTAGTTTTATTGAAATATTTTTATTTTTAATTTCATTAATTTTTAAATCGATCGATGAAAATATCAAACATAAACGAAAGAAGAGTTCAAATCTTAGGAATCGATTCTGTAACTTTAATGATATCATTACGGTATCGTTGTGCAGTTGTTACATTGATCCAAAAAAACCTGCTTAACAATACCATAACGACATCATTAAGGTTACAGAATTGACTCCTTAGTGCCTAAAAATAATGATATTTTTATTTTCATATTTCAATATAAAAATATAAAATATCTTTAGATAAATTGATACGTATGGCACATCCGATAGAGAAAATATTATTTCGATTCTACGCCATATTTTTTGCACTGTAGCATCGTTGGTATGTTATGTTATCGCTTGCAATAATATATCCCATTAAATTATTCAGCTCTGTATTCCGTGATAAAATACGTGCAAGCCCTAAAAAACAGCAGGTAAATCTTGAAATAGAAACCATTACGCGCACGCGACATTTAAGCATATGATTCAAAAACAAATTAAAGGAAATCATTAAAACATAAATGGTTTTATTTATGATAAAAGCAACTATAAATACTTTTTGTGAATATCCTTCATTAAAAAACGACAACGTGGTTTATAAATGGCGCAATTAAAATATTCTATTCACGTGAGAGATGAGTATCTTATTTACTTGATAATGTTGCACCATGTAAATAAGATGGCTTACCTCACAGTGACGTCTTAATCCATTTCGACCGGAACACAAAATAGGATTCGAAGGGGAATGAGATAGGAACGAGTAGCGCCAAGTTCTGCGTCTTAATTGCATCCTTAATTAAAGCGCTTCTGTTTATGCGCAAACTGGAACGACTATTCTTTGCAGTGAAACCCAGAGATTTAAAAGTCATCGGGTGTACACCATCGAAATTCTCTCGCGGTTATTTCTTAAGCGTGATTCCTTTAACGAATTTCCATCACCTAATTAAAGAAATAAGAGATTTTCAACAAGAGTTCTTGATAAGGCAATTGGATTGTCACGTCGCGAAGATAGTGCAAAGCGACGACCGCGACGTCGACTTTGTGTTAAAAGTTGAAAACAATATTAATGTGGAAATATTTTTAATTTTGCGCCCAATTTCTTTATAAGAATACTCTGAAGTGTTATGAGAATTTTTATTATTATAAAATATTTTTATAAATATAAATATTTTTATATTTATATATTTACGTTTATAGTGACATATTTTTATAAAACACAGATTTTACAAAATATGTGTTTTTTTATTAAATATGAAGTGTTGTAACATCACTGACCATTTAATGTAATGACGCATTAACATTAAATTTATAGTTAGTGAAGCACGGATGTAATATTTTACAGTGGAATCCTCGCAAAGTTGCATATGCGAAATGGCTTGAAAGGAACGAATGTTCCCGGATTTGCCCGTCACAGTTTATCATACTATTTGTTAACTGCACAATGTAGAGTTCTATAATTGCAGTATTATTTTCTAACAATTTCATTTGAGCTGCTTGTTTGTATTAAATATAACAACGGTTGATGCCGTTTGAAATTAGATAAACGCGCATTGCTGCTAACAGTGTCACGCTAAATTTATATTTAATCCCCCGACGTTTAACACCACAGAGAATACGGTTTGCCCTTGTTGGTAAATGATCCAACTGGGAGCAGATTGAAGTGAGTTGAAACGTCTGCCAAATTTCGTTCAGTAGTGCTGTGTAAAGCTACCGTTAATTTCAGATTTCAGACACTGGAATAATTTCGCTTTAAGTGAAAACAAGTCTTTGATGTGCATCGAGTAAGGCATGTTTTAGAGAACAAATTAATCCGAGTGCGGATTGGTGGCGTAAAATGCGTTAATCCGCCAAAACGAATATTTCTCACGACGGTATTCTATACGGAGATGTGCCGTTCTAAGAGCTCTAGAGTTTTGCCCTGAAGATTCAATTAAGCTTAATCACCTTGCAGAGCGGAGCGATTTTAATGTTCAATCGTTTGGGCTCTTTCGCGTGCCGAGAGACTGTATCCTGGGGAGAAGATCGATGGAGGGCGTACTAAAGCCTTCACATGCGAAAAACCGATAGAATACCATACTCCTGTCATTATCAATTTCAGGAGCTCAGTAACACTGTTATCCAACCGTTTTTGCTACTTTTCACATAAATCTTTCAAAGATTAATTGGTCTAACCGAATTGGATTCTCGTCAGACCTTTGAACTTGAATTTATAGACTTGAGACAAGAAAGAAAAAAGATGTTCCACTTTTTAAAGAGTATTAATGTTCTCAAATTTTTCCCATTATTCTTTCAATGTTATTTTAACACTTGTATACTTATTTTAATATTTATACATATTAACACTTATAAAATAATTCAAAATGCAGGTATTACTTCTCAATTCAGGTTTACAATTAAATTTTGTTTAATTATCTTCGTTTAATTACATTTCTGTTTTCTCTCTATTCAATTAGAGGCTTAAATTAACCTTCTACTTTTAATAATATATAAAACAAACTCTGGAAATTAATATTTTATTTAAAAAGAATTATTTAAAGATTTCATTGTTATTTATATATCTTTCTTAAAATATGCTTTATAATATGTATTTAGTTTTATGTAACTACTATTATGTTAAATTTAAATTTCAGCTGATATTTTCTAATAAAATGAATTGTTTTCACTTTAAACCGTTTGCTTTTATATTGTTATTACACAGGTTTTACATGAGCGAATATTGATACCTTCCATATGGTTCAAATAAAAAGATAAAAGCATTTCAGCATAAGTAGTATAGTAAACGCAGCTAATACATTCAAGCTGACCGATTCCTATAACAAATCGATATATACTAGTGTAAAGTGCATTTCGTAAAATGTGATGCTTTTTGCATTTATAAGAAAACATACTCATCTTTTACGGAACCCGGTACGTAAGATGGTTGATAGTAAGGGGATTTCGTCTGCCAATCCGTCCTTCCCTGTAACGTAATGGTTTCGTGACCGCAGCAGCTTGGAGAAGTTGCTGGTATCCATGAAAGCGGAAATGGAAGTTGCATCCCGAGAAAGATTCGCGAGGTGACAGACCGTCTCTACACGTCGAAAAATAAACGCGCAATATTTCCTATCAGCTAGATGCGCGAACGTATTTCTCCGCTACAAATTTCACGCTACAAGGAATCGATGAAGTGTATTTCGTTTAAATTTATCTTTATTTTAATTGAGTGTCAAGCTGGAAAATCATTCGTCTTAATATTTATCCGATTAGTCATTTTAATGAATCGGAATATATAAATCTTACATCTCAATCCGTTTTCAATCACACTTCTATTATTAGTATTAGTTAACGTCTTTTTTTTTAAAAAAAGTTCTCTGTTTCGTATTAATTCAAATTGATAAATTATAACAACAATGCTATAGGTAAATTACGTACTAAGAAAAATTATTTTGTTGCTTGTTTTGAATAAAATAAAAAAATTATTTTCTATTAGAAGAGATTATATACCTAAAGATTATATACTTAAGAGAAGATTATATACTTAAAGAATGAGCTGCAGATTGAAGGATGCGGTTATATTATAGCTGTAATAAATGATAAGAGCGGCGATAAATAGGAATCCATGCATTGATAGAAGTAGCACATAGAGCTAATGGTTGACCAGTGATCGAGAAGGAAAATTTTAGATTTCTATGGTCTAATATAGAAAACATGATGTTAAAAAATTAAAACTAATAAAATAACTATGAGATCATTTTTGTAAGACCAGAGAAATAAGAATCATCATTATAATAGATTCATGATGAGCTAGATTCATGATTTGATTAGCTTTTATCGCGGTTCTTATCATCTCTCTCACAGCTTTTATCACTGCTCCAACATAAACGCACCCTAAGATAAAAGATATTGCATCCTTGATAGGTACTATGTTAGCAATAAAGTTTGCCAATCTAAAGAGGGGATTGTAGAAGCGTTTTAAAGCAATAATTTCGTATTCAACCAAACTTAAGCGCTTCTCCGAAATATTTTATACCGTTGACATTCCCACGAGCCAATTCCATTACGAAGGCGACGTACTTTTTGCCGAGATGCAAGAAACGCGAACGCGCCGGTTAGGCAAAGCAAATTGCACTATCGTAGCTTTTTCCGATCACAGCTAACGAGCGGAACGGCGGCTGATGCAAATCGATGCTTTTTCCAACAGCGTTTCGTCGAAGGGACAGCACACCATAGAATTGGGCACACCTAGGTTGGAAAACTCTTCTGCACTGTTGGCACGACAGCAACATTGGCACTTATATACGGGATAAAAGCGACCTTGGCCTCTTAGCACGGGGATTGCGGATGGTAGGTGTTTGCCGCACCCACTCCATGGCCGTGTCGCATCTACCGATATATGTATCGATTGCGTCACTGGCGCGAGTGAGGCAAAGTTGACAAGTCTGACTAGTACTACTCTTTTCTACTGTGCACAGGATTATGAGAAGCTAAATATATTTAGCTACTGTACTAATATGAATGCAAATATATCATACGTTATATTACACAATGTTCTTTTATTTTCAAATAAATAGACGAGTTCTTTTTACTATTGGAAAAAATATTATATCGATATTATTATTGACCATATGATAATTTATACAAAAATATAGGCTGTACACAAAATGTTCGATAATTTTCTCATATATTGTTTCTTAATTTATAATGTAATATATATACTTTACCTCTAATTTAAAGTAAATAACTTCTTAATACAATGCATTTTTAACAAATGTAAAACAAAAAATTAATATTAAAAAATGAGCTGTTTAAAGCTAAAATTGTTATACTTATTTCAGGCTCTGGAAACATAGTTTAATGATTCTCGACGTTCAAAGTGAAGTCTCGTAACGACGAGAGTTTCACAATCATGTCATATCAACTCTTTTCTCCGCGTCAGACACAGACCGTTTTTTGAATGTACATATTTTTTTCATAAGAGTTCTTTTGACTGAAGCAATTACAGCATAGGAGCGTATTTTCATTCCACTTTAATCGACGACAATCTGTTATACTTCTTTGATAATCATTATAAACTGCTTGAAATGGAATTCTATTGCGAGATATGTATATTTCTCGAGGACCTCGACATTCGAAATAGGCAAGATAAAGAATTTCTCTGGTTTTTGTTTGTGTAAAGCACGAGAGTGGCACGCTAGTATACATATTCTGTCTTTACGCAAAAGAAATTCTTCCCTCAGGCGCACAAATGCTCTTTGCAACAGGACTTCAAAAGCTATTCTAGCTAACCGACATTATGTGTCCTTATACCGAATTAATTTACCAACATTGTTGTTAAAAATTCAATTTTTAGTATGAATTTATTAACTTTAATATAATAAATTCAACCAGTGCAAAATAATTAATTTAATAATAAATTTATGCTCTGAATCTTTAATTTACATAAATATTTAACGTGCATTAAATAGCATACGACTGTATTTAATGAAACGTCCGTGTAATACATCTGAATAAGCGGATATACTTATACAAACAAAGCATTTATGCAGTTTTTATCATAAAAATTTATTCTGTACGATTTTATACAAATAAGGCTAAATGTGTAATATGTGTGTATTCAGTTAAGTTAACTTTATGAAACGAGTGGGCGACAATATTCAAAACCTTTAACCTTACTGTATCAAAAGAAACGAGAGCTTTCTTAGCCAATTGAAAAGTTCATCGATTTCTAAAATTGAAAAAGTTTTAATCTGTCTTCCCTTGAATCCCAGAACGTGTTTCCAACTTTTTATTTTATTTATATAATAACGATTACAGATGAAATTACCTGACGAAATGATGCTAATATTTTCATTAGTACTTTTTTTATACTTTATTATTTTTATCACGGTTTCTTCTGCGATTTATCTTTACAAAGCTGATAAATACGTGAAAAAAATTTAACAATTATGTACATTCCTAATTTATTGGATCATAAATTAAAGACAATATCCTGGAATTTTGCAGAATCCCAGGAGAAGTCTCGCCCTAGATAATCGCGAATCCTAAAAACTTGAGTCTATGAAGAAGGCAATGAACTTCTTGGACGTCGTCAGAGTAAGAAACGCGCCAAGAGGGATTTTCAGAGATAAGTTGCCCCAGTGTAGTAGTAGTGCGCTGATTTTCCGAGATCAGAACCATCGTACCATTGACAATCGTCAAATTGCATACCATTTCACAAAACTGTCGAGGATAGTTCAAGGAACTGAATCACATGAGAACATTCCTCTAACGAAAATTAATGTTTTCATCAGGACCCTTTCGCTGATAAACCAATTACAACGATTACCTGTACCGAGACAAAAGTCTCTAATTAATTTACAACGTGTAAAATTGCTGACCTATAAAATTTAAATCTGACATAAAATAAATAAGGCAAAAGTTTTTCAGAGATAATAAACACAGTCTAATTATGATAGACTTAAATAAGTAGAAGATGAGTAGAAAACAGGAAAAAAGAAAAAGACAAAATGGCGGTGCTTTTTTCCGCAATTTCTTGCAAAACTTTACAGCATCGTGGAAGTTCCAGCGTGGAGCTTGACAGCTATGTCGACCAACGGTGTGTCATTTCTTGCGATAACCTCATGCGGGAGTTAGTAAGGACTTTACCTTCCGCCTACTTCCTCCTATAAACGACGCCCGGTAGATCGGCGTAACGCGCCTCTGCGATAGAATTTTCTACTAGAATTTTTCACTCGGCAAAAACTGAGCAAATAACGGAAGAGATGAAGAATACAGAATAGGCGAATCAAATATTTATCATTGCAAACATCTCGTAAAGTGATAATTGGCATATTTATGGAACTACTCGGAATGGATTCTGATCGAATTATTTTTCATAGAAAACACAATAGAAATTTTGAAAATAATTAAATAATTTCAATTGGAATTTATTTCGAAAAGTTCTATGATATATGCCCAGAACAATGACGGAAAGCACAATAGTAAAAGGTTGTTATGATCAGTGAATGACTTTAAACACGGATTTGGTTTACATGAGATCCCGGCGTACAGATTCAACCTGCTACTTTCCATTCTCGACGTTCCCTCTCATGCAATTTACAACTCCTGCCTTCCGCTCGCTGCCATTTTACCCTTTACTGTCCTAATTCGTGTTATTTCTTTTTGGTCTGCCCTTTCACCGAACTAATCACAAACTTTTGTCTTTACATTTTGCAATCCACTTTTTATGAGGAAAATTTTTTAATTTCAAAATCTCTAATATATCGAATAAAATTGTATAATAAATCTGTATTATAAGTTATTCGTGAAAACAATAAAGTAAAAATAATGAAATATTGAATGATGCAAATAGAAACGTACAGCAATATTATGATTCACAATGCAAAAAGAATAGAGAGCATTTTGCGTCATAGAAATTAGCAATTTTCATTAAAAAGAAAGAAGGACGAAGCAAAAACTAAAACAAGAAAGCAATATTCGAAGGTATTTACACAATGCATATTCTCTCTGATTTTGTAAACTATGGTAGAGAAAAAATTATTTCGAGAATGCAAGCCAAAACGAAAGGAAGTCTTCGTCATCCATCTCTTGCCCGCTGCTTATTCTTCCAATAATAACAAGAGTTCGATAAAGTTCTTCAAACAGAAATATTTCTCTGCCATAACTTCCTTTACTGGAGAAAAACAAAGAAGCGAGAGAAAGCCTGGAGATGTAATTAACATTTTCTCTTACCTCTTCATCCACACAATAGATGAAGAACTAAGTTCCAAAGTTGCTCAAATAACTTGTGCGCGCGCGCGCACACACATGCATTTAATCGGCGTCTTGAAACTATTAATGGTAATTAAAAAGCGCGATTGCCACACGAAGTTTCTCAGACAACAATATATAACTGTCCATTCAGTGCAAGCAATACAAACGTTCATTATCGTCATACATATTATTATTTTTAAATATAAACACACTTTGACACATGTTTATATTTCTGAATATAATAACTGAAAGATGTACAGACTTTGCAATTACTTTTTTGTTATTTACATAATGATAAAATCGAAATTTATCGGAGAGAAATAAATAAAGGAAAAAATTGATTTTGCACGTGTATTGAATAACAGAATTGCATCAAAAGTAGAAATTTATACGTAAAATACAATTTGCAGCACAAATATTATGCTATGATTTTACGAAGTTTATATTATATTTTGCATTCCATATATGTATCATTATACGTCAAACTTTCACAATGTAGTATGCAGCAGAAACATCTGCATGAATAATGATGAGAAGAACATAAATACAACACAATGTTACATATTATGAAACGCTTTTCATGATTTATGTATCAGCTTTCGTAAATTACGAATGTCCTTTCATTTATTTTTATATATGCTAGGATAGATCGCACTCTTTTTATTTTCGCCCGTTTTAATGTGCAATATCACTCACGAACAAACCAGTCGAATTTTCCATAATCACGAGGCACGTCGATATCATGGACACATTTTTAATTAAAATTCTAATATAATTTTTAATATTTTATAAAATTACTGTCACTTTATAAGGATGAAATTTTTCCATTATGCCTATCTCACATAGATCGTATAATAATCATTTTAACATCTATATAATATTTCTTTAAACGAACTTTTATTGTAGAATTTTTATAAAAAAAGTATGCAAGAATATTTATATAGTTTGTAAAATGATAATTATAATACATAGTGCTATCCCCCTGTCGCAATATAGATATATAATCTTTTTTTATTCTAACAGAATATGTTATTCTCTAAATATTTGCAAAAAGATTTACTATAAAATATAATTTTGTATAATATACAAAATTTCAAATGTTAGTTGTTTTAAATATAAATAAGATTTTTTAAATGTGAATACAAATCAACGTTGGTAGATGTGTTTACATTGATTGAGAGATGAGAATGTCTGCTACGCTCTACAATCTCTACATAATCGTAATCCCGTGGCAGTTGTTTCTATAGTCGTTGCGATGTCTGAACAAATAGCATCAAATGCCATTGCTCAACGAATTGTTATCAAGTTTCTTTCGAACGAAAATGTTAACGTGATGCTGGCGTCATTTATTTTATCGATAAAATACCATTTTGTTAAATAAATGATAAAGTTATGCAAGTTATATGTGCAAAAGTTAAATGTTAAACCGTTAAAAATAAATTTAGCAGCCTGATTTAAGAAAATATAAAACAAGTTTGACAAATTGTGTATATGTATGTGTGAGATCTCGGTGTAGTAGTATGTAGAGATCGATTTGTTGATGTAAATCGTATGTAAGACACGTTCAATTGGTAAAATTGACGACGCCAGCATTCCCTTATAATCGGAATATAGCGTTGACTGCATGCACAGTTCGGAGAAGAGGTGTTTAATCAGATTCTGAATGCGTCGAATGTTTCCTTCAATCACACTGAGTGCAAGACCGCCAGAGACACATTAAATTCTGTATTTCTTTAATATGGAAATTGTATTACTTGTATACTTGCGTCTTCGATACTTTTTTTTCAAAACTGTGCACGAAATGTACGTAAAATTTCGACGGTTTTAATATTTTTTCATTTGCAAGAAAATTGATAACAACACATTGCGTAACAGACCTTGATACTACTTATTCGGACATCGCAACGATTTTGCTACAGAAACAACTGTCGCAAAGCCACAACTATGTAGGACACGAGTAGACGCCATCGTCTCAGTGTAAATGTCTACTAACGTTGATTCACACACAAAAAGTCTTATTTGTATTTTGAACCACCCTCGGATATTTATAAAATATTTTGTTCTCTTTTTATTTTACTTGCAGAAAATTCGAAGGAAATAACTAGGACAAATGAAGTTAAATGGAAGTTGAACGATCGAGCAAAATCTCACAATAATTCCTTCCAAGCAGACTGTTGTTTTCGTACATCAAGGATTCGAGACCATTCAATATTTCACAATGTGCTTCACCCAATATTTTTTAACGTTCTTTTTTTAAACTCCCAAAACTTTACACTCGTTTTTACAGCATAGTGAGTCTGACTGATCGATTTCGGAGGGTGGCGAAGCGTATTCTTGTTTTCCGATTCGCTAGTGAATTTCGAATTCTATGCACTTCATCTCCATCTCCTTTAGATATTCCTACGATAGCTGCATATGCGCTCGACAGGATGTCGCTCCCATTTTTCGAGAATCGTTGTGTTGCGTGCACTGAACGGTGCGAAACGAAAATGTCAAGCAGTTTATAAAGCAAAAATATTCGGCATTTTCTTTTGTCAATAAAATATCTCATCAAAATATATTTATAAAATATTTCACTTTTTTTTAATTTATTGAGAAAGGTTATATTGAGAAAGATCTATATTACATTAAATATTAAAACTTATTACATTTACTTTATTTATCATTATATAAATTTTTTGCGGTATATGAACAATCGTTGTTTTGAAAAAGCACCTTTCGTCTTCGATATCGATTTGGCAAATCGAAATTTTCTGTTAGTATCAATCGAGAATTACCTGGGTGAGTGCCTTACTTTATAACCATTAGTTATATCAATTTCATGTTCGACACTATTCCCTTGTTCTCTTCCTTCCATTTCATTTCTCTTCTAGACACTCGACGATGCTTAATTGCGCGGACACGATATCGCTTTTACTTTTTTATTGACCTAAGACTCACTGATCGCTGACTTGCCGATGAGATAAAACAAAACTTTTCTTATACAAATGGCCGTTGGTAGCAAAAAACTCGGTGATTGATGCAATCTTACACGAGACTTACATTTAAATCTAAGTTTGAGTGAAGCATTAACCTTTTAATTTGATAAGTCAAATAATATTGTAAGAAAAGAAACAAAATTTTTAAGATATATAAACTTATTTGATTGCTACATTTTTGAAAATAACATAATGAAAATGTATATTACAGTGAACATAAATAAAAGAATATATATCTCAATATATAAAATTAATATTTATTTTCTCAGTTCAAGATTTTTCTCATAGCTCAAAATGACTTTTAAATTTTATGTTTTGATGTAAACAAAATAAAAAATAAAAAATATATTTAAATAAAAACATTATAATATTTTATTATTATCAAAAGATAAGATAAATTATTTTTAGCTCGATACATAGGATTAGTTAATTTCTTCTTTTTAAATTGTCCTCTTGAACAAGTAGAATAAAATATTGAGTAAAATTTTTTTATTCACGTGAGAATAATCAATTTCGAATATAAATTAAAAATCCGTCTCCTTTAATATTTTTTGTTGAAATGTGTATCAAAATAAGAATGTATATAAACGAAGTCTTTCGTATTTCAAAAGATTATCCGCTATATCGCGTTACTGCGATGTTCTTGCGGTAAATTGTTATTAACGATGCTATTTCTCAGGATACCCGAGCTGAAAAGCTGTGAATGCTACAGGAAATTCGAGTCCTGGAACTGTTGCCGTGTTTCATAGCTAAAACAGCGGAAACAATCCTGTTGGATTTACAAGGTTTAAGGGCTGTTCCAAGGGTCTCTCGGGTGTGTGACGCAACAGCCGCAACCAGAGCGGTTGTGGGCTACTGGAGAACGCAAGGAGAGTCGCGGCCGATTTCCTTCCTCCCTGTAATTATATAATGCCTATCTTCCTACCGTTCCTTGTAATAATATGTCTATAGTTACGCAGATGAATGTTTATGTTGTTGTATATTATACCTATTACAAGAGTTTACGAGTTATAATAAACAGTTTAAGTCTAAATTATTTAAAAAAGCAGTTTGTAATTTCTTCTACTGTAAAAATTACTTTTACAATAAAATAGTGTATAAAAGGAGCATAAGTATTTATATTATTTCTTTGCTGTCGATAAACGTTCCTTGACACTATAAAAATTTAACTGTTATCATTATACATAATATTCTTGCTTTTTTAACAATTTTAATATTTAATATATTTTATATTTTAACAAAATATGTGTCTTTCATTACTACATATTATTCGCTATTTTTCACTTGTTAGTTAATTAATATTTTACAATCATTTTGTTTTTCAATTTTAATATTGAAATCATTAAATTTAATCTCAATGTTGGACACATTAAATGAATTAAACGAGCCACTTTCAGAAATAATGTAACCACATGATAATATAAAGTAATGAAAAGCAACATTATTAACGTAAAAAGTTATTTTATTTTTTAAATCAATTTAAGTTAATTTAAAATATGCACAAATAGGTATTTAGCGAAATATTTTGCATTATATTTACTTTTATGAAAACAAAATAATTATTTTAATTAATCGTATATTTAAGAAACCAGTAAAGTTGCATTATCGATAATATAAAAAAATAATTTAGAAAAGATATGATTTAAAATACACACAAGTATTTTCAGCAGCAAAAGGTTAAAAGTTTCAGTAATTTCTTTAAATAGCCGTGCGAAAAACCATCGCAAGAGTTGTGTGTCCAATTTTATCGCCATTACTACGCGCAGCTGCGCAGTTAGGCGGAATAGAGCAAGTTCAATATGTCATTTTTATTACACGGAACATTACTGTCTGCGTATAATACTAATCCGCTACTAAGCATAGCTCGCGCGTTCGTTGGTGAAGTGTATCTGGGTTATGCACCAACTTTCCATAGCACTTTACTCACGTACGCGCGTATGCATGCACTTTACGAACGAATTCGCGTACCCACGAGATTTTACGTTAATCCCGTATCTCCGTTGGTACAAGATCATTAAGATGCACGAAACGTGTACGCAGCGCGCGCAAATTATGGCACATGTCGCGGTATAATCCATACCTAACATATCACAAAATATCCACTGGATATCTGAATCTAAATCACCCAGCAGATTGTACATTCTTACGGCTGCCAGCATTCGTGGTGGCAAAATGTAGTGGTAAAAAATACTTTAAAAGATAAATTATGATATGTGATATTTGGAATGACTAATATATAAATCTTTGCAATATATAGGTATTCTCTGATTTGTGTCATGAATGTAAAAAGAAACAGGAAGTTCTAAAAATGTGTTTCTACTAGCATTTCGGACCGATTGTTCGGAAACTTCAATCCGACATTTGAGATGTGCAGGCGTGCGATCGTGCACGTATTGTGACGTATGCCGTCCAATCTTTTAGATTTTCCACAATATATTCGTGTATATTTTTATTTTCTTAAAATATGCCTAATACAAACGATATAATCTAGGAAATATTCATCTTAAAATGTTAAATTTTGATTTAAAAAATAAGCAAATTATTTATACTACAAAAAGTACCTACATTATAGACTTATATTAGATAGAATATGTATCTATATTATGAAAATATATAATCAAATCAAATGTACATACCAAAAGCATACAATGCTGCAGCGTACGATTAAAAATTAATTGTATGATTAATTTTGCAAGAGTACACATATAGATTTATTTAATATATATCTGTAAGGAAATTTATCTCTCGATACGCGTGACTGATAATTTGTGTGATTTTCATGCGACACGTATCGAAAAGACAACGACATTTACATTCTCATTTCAAATGTACGATCTCGAGAGTGCATGAATGCAGAGGTATATCCACGCAAACTAACGTACGTGTTCGATATAAACGACGGATGTGCGCCAATGAATATACGCTCGTACGTTTTGCATACTAATGCGTCGATCGTACCGCCGTTCACAGAGTATTTTATTCCAATGGAATGCACGTGGCATATTTTACACTCCGAGACACTTTCCACCAGAGTGACTGAACTCCCATGCGCGTTCGCGCGAGTCATGGCTACAGATGAGACATTGGCGATTACGCTCATAACATGTAAGCGCTACTGGCTGTCGAAGCTCCGAGAGGTACACCGAAGCTCTCGCAACTCGAATCAACTTTGTTCTACGTAATGGCGCGGAAAATTGGATCCCCAAACATTAAAACCATAGGCATTTTCCATTAAAACCTTATGACCTTTCACAGCTTCGCCGAGCTTCGCTATTCGATTGCCGTAAGTAGTGAAATTATCGTTGTCGGTATTACGATGCACACGCATTATTATAAAATACAAGTAAAATCAGATTAAATAATTATGAAAGTTAAATTTATAAAAGTTAAAAGTGCAAAATTATATAATGTGCATTATTGTTAATTTTTCTAAACTAATTTAATAATTAACATCTCTCTTAAGTTAATCTTTTTTTTTTAAGATCATGGATCCTCCACTCACATATTCATGCGTGCTGCATGATGACTGTCTTGGCAAAAGTACTTTCGATGGTTTGTCTTTGCCTTTCTGCGTCAGATAATCCATCAGATAAAAATCTGATATATTCTGGGTAGATTTTTTGAACTTAGATTTTTTTTAAACAATGCAGATATGCAACTCTTATGTCATACAATGATTAGCATATCATTGTTAAAAATGTATTATGAGAAATACGTAAGTAGTCGAATATGAAATCTACGCTGACTTCCAAGCTAATTTAAAATGAGGGATTAACTCGGCATCATCCATCATTCGAAATGACAAGTTTATACCTTGGAACTTGGTGACGTACATTCACTGAGATGTACGATTTGATTGCGTTCATTCACGTATTTTTACACACAGTTGCGCGAACTTTCGTGCGAATTCAAAGTTATCCATTAAGTTACTCTGGCACCAGTGATCGTACGCCGCATCTGTTCACTCCACTTGCATGTATGAACTGCAGATGGTATGACGTCAAGAGCGAAGTGTTACGTTGTATCGTGATGAGAAAGTGCCAACCAATTTTCGACGTGCTTTCACAACAAATTATAGTATAAACGTGGTATTATACATCATACACTGAGAAACCCTTTTAATAAATAACAATAATGGTAAGAGCAAAATAACAGTAGTTAATACTGTCAAATTCATTATAATTTCATATTGTGCTTTTATCACAAAAAAAAAACAAAAGATCCAAATAAAATCAATAGTGGAAACGATAATAGTAAAATCAAATTTTATATTTTTTGGACAGAAATCTAAAACGAAAAAGATTACGTAGTCTCTCTAAAAATATTAGATTAGTCTAAAAGATAGAAAATAAAAATAAAAAATAGCGAAATGAAAATATTCAAACTGTCTTATATTTCTGTGATTTCTTTGTAATGAATTTCTTAATATTTTTTTTCCTTGCCATGTAAAAAATAGAGATATTTTTCAGATACCTATCTTCCATGCGTGTTTATAGATTGCGTTTCTGTCAGGATATTATGTATGTCGAAGCGCATCCATTGCAGAAAGCCGATCGCACACGAACGTACTAGCTAATGGAATTGCTCTCTTGACGTACACTTCACTGCTCGACAAGCATGCGCGCAAACGATATTTCTCGGTACTTAATAGTTTTCAACTAGGAGAACGCCGTTTGTTTCCTTTGTTGCTATCTCTCTTTGTCTCAAGCACTTTGTGCACTTTATTTGCTCTCCCTGTCTTTCATGCAAACCATTTTATCGTTTCTTTAAAATTAGGTATATGCAAAAATATTTCTTAATACATTGTTGTTTATTGAGATAGCACAAGGTGTTCGTGATCTTATATGGTCAAGAACTTAATTTCTAATCTCTTCTAATTTTTAAATTCAACTGATCACTTTGTTGGCAAATCGTGTTTCTCTGCGCTTCCAGGCCAACTAAGTTAAATATGATAAGATTGAGATGGAAATGAAGATTAAAAGATTTAATTCCGATAAAACAGATTATTCTCGTTCTTTCGAAGACACAATCTTTTTTTGTAGTTGTTGAAAGTAAAATAATCATAAATATTCTTTCAAGATTCGATATGACTTTTTATGAAAAATAATAATTGTATAAATGATATGTACAATTCACTATTTTGCAATTCTGATTTTAAAAGCAATAAAAAAAATATTTTTTTCTCAAGCCAAACATTTTGATTGTTCAATAAATCATTATTTTATGGGAAAATATAATTTTGTTCGTATTAAATCTACACGAAATGAAAATTAGTCGTGTGCGAAATTAAACATGTCTTTTTGCTCATAAAACCGTCTTATCAAATAAGCAGAGTAGAGAATCGTTACATTGCACGGATATTTTCTTAGATTCACGACGAAGAACCTCCTTACGCTATATTGCTCCGATTAGAGTTTACTTATATTAGAACTCGAAAGCTCTCTTCGCTATTTCCCCGTGGTATTCTTCTCCCTCGGAACTTTCAGCATTTGTTTCTCACGACACATTCTCCTTCGAGCCTTCCTGTCGGTAATCTCGGAACACAGCACTGTCATTCAGAAACAATGGTGACTATCCCCTGAGGGAGTCGATGCCTTGCATAATTATAACGTATCAGCGCAACCTGCGCGCGACATTCAATTTCAACATTTCTTTTGCCGTTTCTTCGCTATCCAGTAATTTTTTTGTTTCCGGGAACGTTGTGTCATTGCCGCTCTCGACTCTAATTCGATTGGAATCTCCGTTCACGGCTGAACGGCCGCTCAAGTAGACGGAGAAATTGAGAAAAATGAGAAAAATCGAGTGCTATCGCGAAACGCCGGATGCAGAATCGCAGTCCCGTCTTCCACTTCGATAAGCCGTCGGGAAAATTCCGGCCTGCAAGCGACGCGTGAGCGATATCGGATGCTTCATAACGTGGCGTCTTCCTCCCTGATTGTAACATCAGACATATAATTTGTCATCGCGCGGCGTATCGCAAAGTGCTTGGCGCTGTAAACGGAACGTGATCTCTATCTCGTTTTGCATTTTGAAGGTGAACGTGCGTTTCGGTATGCCGTACAAGTTTGATATTATTCGAGTCTACAAATTCAAGTCAAAATAAAATAGCGATATAAGCTATCTACCGATGTAATGGAGAGATGTTACTGTCCTTTTCGCCTCCGGGATATCTTCACTGTAGCGTAGCGAAACACGAGCTACGGAATCTTGCGACGATAAATTTTCGTTCGCGTACTCTCGTGCACCCGTGTCAGTTCGGGCAATAAATTTGTCGTCGCTCAATGTTGTCAGACTCGCGTGCGAAAACAACGACATACCATAATCCAAGATACCAACTCTGTGATGTTTCGATTTCATCATCTGCCGGGGGAGACTATGCGAAATTTAATTTCTGACGTGGCGGCAGCCGCCTGACGACATTACGCCCTTTCGCTTAATCCTGCCAGCGGCGCAACGCCAGATGATCGATACTCCCGCAACGTTGGATGGTTACCGTCGCTGGAGTATCCATGGAAATTGTCATTTTACCGAGCACTATGTTTAACCCTTTTATTCTGGCTTTGCGTTATTCGGACAAAGTGTACGTACTCGTGCTGAATGAAAATTTAAACGAAGAAGTTTACGTATCACGCTTTTCTTAAGTGCATACTGGGATTTAGTAGTTTCCAAGATGTTTCTAAGAAGTATTTCAGCTATTTTTCCAAACGAAGAAAACGAAGCTTTATCTAATTGAGTTGAAAGCAGGAAAAATGTTTAAATGTTAAAAATCCTATAAACATTGCAACGAAATGTGAAAATATGAGGCTCTGTCGGATCTCAATTTTTACGTATATATTTTGCACGCCTATATTTAACGGGAAAATAAATATATATTGATTTTAATATTTCGTTTGTTTGCAAAACTCTGCCATTTACATATTGAAATAGATCTTTCGACTAAGGTCATTTATTTTGAAGTATCTATATAAATCCCGACGCACACACGTTGAGGTGTATCAATCTATCGCCACGCCATCACTAGGAAAAATCGTACGTCAAGATCCACCTGGTCGGGATAAATCGTGCAGTCAAAACTTTTGGAAGCGAATCCGATCGTAAAAATCGAAATTGAAAATAGCTTCTTTCTCACTGTGCTCCTGATACCGCTTTCTTCTCCTATCCCCGAGCGAATACTCTAAATCCGCAATGCGATTCCGATATCACGAACCAAAGGCGATATCGTCGGTGCACCTTTCGATTGTGGAGCTTACAGAATGTTATTTTTCACACTGTCAGTATATAGAAATTTTCTACGGTAATATAAGACTTTTACATGGCTAATGATACCTCACTTAGTACCGCTTCTGTTCTTCGTAAAACTTTCTCTGAACTTTGTCATTCTTGCAAGTACACTTTGTTTACAAATTCTCTAAACTTCGAACATTACCACCCGATTGGGTTAACAAAACTATCGTGTTGCTGAACAACCTGACCGTTACATGTTGCACAGCTACTTTGTAACAGTATGCTGCTTCTGTCACTTTAGCAAGTGATAATTAACGTGCAAATTTTGGCCATAGATATTTAGCAAATAATAATTAACGTGCAAGTTGCAGTTATATAGATATTTAAAAAGTTGTAATAGATTGTCTTTATAAGTATTAGCTGGTAACTAATAATAATTAATTTTGTTCTTTTATTTTCTGAGGTTTTCTTCTTGGATTCTAAAAGCTTTGCTTAAATTTTTGAAATATTTCACAAATCTATTCTAATTTGAGTCATCTATGTCGCTTAACAAAATAATACATTATTAATAAAAAACTTAATATTAAATAACATAATTGTCTTTCATTAAATTATTGAAATTCTCCGCAAGCATATTATATATTTTATATAATAAATTAAATTTTTATGATATCTCTACGAATTATATTCCAGATTCTTAGCAGGTTCTTTGACATGCAAAAATTTGGGTAACATAATATCTCTTTGGGAATTTTCAAATATTTAAATTCTAGGATTTTACAGTTCAATGTCCTTAAAATTTTTCCAACATAATCCTTATTTCTCTTTCAGTAACGTACAAAAGATTATCAGATATATATCACAGCCTGTCGTACTTTGTGTACAAAGGACACGCTCTCTTTCGTTTTAACAATTCTATCATTATTATAGGTATCGAGTTCCCTTTTACGTTTTCCTATCCCCTATACCGGAAACAGAACTGCTGCAGTTATATGTTCGATTCTGTTTTCACTTGCATTTCCACTTCTGTACAAACGTAACATTGATCGAGTTAAAATTGGATTGGAAATACAAGGCAGGTGTCAGGCAACGAAACAAAGCACAGACAAAAAAAGGGAAAATCGTGAAAATTGGACCGCCAGTGTTACAATATACGATCGCAATTATGCGTAACATCTCCCTGGGACACCACTGTGCATTACATCTGGATGTAATCTCGATTGCAAACTAGATGGCAAAAGAACGTCGACCAAAAGAAAGAGACACTAGCGTATGTGGATGGGACAAAGCACAGAGATTGTGTCTGGTCGTTGCGCTGAATTAAAATAGATATCATTTCACGAAGACTTTGCTCCTACAAAAGTTCTATTACGCATTTTAATTTTGTACAGTAAACTGAAATGAATTGGAATTATATTTTTGAAAATGTTCGTAAGAATAAAGTTTGAAGTAGTGATTTAAGGAAAAGGTATAAGCTTTTCTTACATTATATATTCTATAAATCGCTTTCAATTGTTAATGTTGCCGAACGTTTAGTGCATACAAATTAGATGCTTAAAAATCAAATTATAATACCAGAGTACGAAGAAATAAATTCAATTCGAAAGTCTGAAAGGGACAGGCTTTGCAAATCGGAACAATAATAATATTACATGTGAATATCTTCTGATTTGATATCAAGAAGATTATAGCTTTCGTGGTCGAGTGCGACTTTTATAATGGTAAAATGCTTTTAAGCATATGTGGTCATATGAGGCGACTGTATTTTCAAAAGATGGGATTTCCATACGGAAACGTAATTAGAGTTATAATCAAAGTGTGCATATGTGTCAGCAAATACGTCTTATTTTTCATTTGTCTTTTTTTTATTATAAGTGTTCACTGAAATTTCACTATCAGAATTGTTTCTAATTATTATATTCATAAGAACAAATGTACCATAATATGCTCTTGATATTAAAAAAAAAATAATTATTTGACCAAAAAGGTATTTATGTTTCATGTGAAAATGAAATCAGAGGGGACGGAACTTACATTATATATATTCTCTTAAATAATTTAATAACAATGGCTTTAACATTTTTTTATCAATAAAAAAACGTTTGATAAATCATAGGTAGAATCGCAATGCAAAGTTTAAATTTAAAAAGCAAATGATTTTAATAGAAGCAAAAAGGTTTTTAATTTAAACAAATAATATAAGCTTCTCTTTTTCTCTGTATCTCAAATTATTTTAACACATTTCCAATTTGTAAATTATGTAATATTTTTTATTCCACGATAAAGATTTCGCTTAATTTTACTGACTTTATTCAATGATTCTACAGAAGCGCGTTATTGGTTTAAACAACTTTAAAATCATGACTGATTTGACACAATTTATTGAAACTGGCGATTAAGTATAAAGAACATAATCGAGAAATGTTTATGACTAGAAAGTGTTAAGAAAAACGTGGTTAAAATGCAAATCATGTATTACAATCAAAACTTTGTTAAAAGAGGAAAAAAATAAAATTGATCAAATATAGGTTGAAGCATACATATTCATATCATATGTAAGCTGTATATGAAATGAGTCTGACAATACTAAGATGATTAAAATTTCAAAATTATCATTGTTTTTCAAGTTATAATTATAATAAAATAAATATGTATTTTAATAAAACTTAATACGATAATAAATTGGAGCATAAATTTGTAACATTTCTATCTCCAGATTTAAATGCTAGTAATTATACGGTTCGTGTACAATTACCGATAATGTAAATATGACGACAAATATTAATTTGTTGAATTTATTGTTAATCATGCCTGAGTAAATTTATGTCACATTAATTTCAAGCATTAAAAATTCCGGCTTTATTTTACATCCATAAAAAGTAATTTAGTTTTATTGCAAATTTTTCATCAATATACTTCTCCAATAATTTTTAATAGTACATATATAATGTGTTCTACTTTTACCAAATTAGAAGAGATTTCTTTTGCTTATAATTGCATAATGAAAAGCAATTGTAAGTTATGATATATTTACGTAGCGCATGATTTATGAATCAAATTAAACGTACAAAAGCTATGTCGCTCCATTTTAGAGAGAAATTAAGGTCATTAAATATATGTCTGGCTACGAAGTCCAAGAATTCAGGATCAATAGAAGCCTTAGAATTTCAGTTCCATAAATTACAGATCTCTATGAATCTAGGATTTAAAAATGCTGATTTTTTAAATGAATTCTTTATTTCTACGTAATAATAAAAAATCTATAAAATAAATAATTTGTGATTTTGGAAATTAATGAAAGACGATAGATAAGTTAAAAGATATGATAATCGAAGACGTTAAAGATACTAGTAATCCAAAAGTACAATTCCAACAAAGCTAATGCAAAACTGCATATCCAACTATCATTTAATCACAATACGATCTTCATTACGCATAGTACTTTTACCTCATCCGAGATTTGATAAAGCTATCGACAGATTACACGCCATTACGACGTGTAACATTGAAAATTAATATTCCGGAAAATTACTCTGTGGCTTCTGTTCTGTTATAAATCGATCGCATATGCTCTACTATCAGCTAAAATTGATTGATGCCTAACGATGTATTAATCAACATTAAATTTTTAGATGCAAGCGAAACGTACTTTAAGTTGATGTACTGAAAAGCGATTAATGTAAATTTAACATATGACTTTCTGCGAAGAAAAGTGCCTTATAAAGCACCTTAAAAAGAGAATCAATTTTTCGAAAAAAGCGTTCAAACATTACTTATAAGGCAAACAAAAAAATTTAATCTAAAAAACATAAGTGGAATTTGATTAAATTTTTTATAAAGTTATATATGCATATACATATATTGTTTATCACTGTTGTACTAATGTAACACAAAAGATCGCTCTTAACGGTTCCCTTTTCTTAGTTAACTGAGAAAATGGATAGATTATTAAATTTTCAAGCCTATTCTGTGAGAACCTTTTCTCAAGGGTTACGAACGATCTATAGCCCTTTAGAAGAGTTAAACGTTTGAATAATATGAATATGAAGAGAGTTAGCTGTGAGGGAATAAAGCTTGAAAGAGCGTCAGCGATTTAATATTGAGCAGAAATTATTCAGTTAGGAAACGGATTGTTAGAATGCAAAATATTAATATTTTTCTTTTAGTTTCATATTCAGTTAATGCAGCATTTATTTCTTTCTTGTTATTTAGCACTGGTTAATAATTATTATTCTAAAATTGTTAGTTTATAGAAAGAGATTTGGCACATGCGCATGTTTATATATTGAAAACTTATGAAATTTTGTAAATATATGGATTTGGAAAGCCATAATTTATATACCAATTAATAAGTATATATATATATATATTCATGTATAATATTTATAACCAATATAACTCGTATCTAATAATTTGATAATCTAGTAATATATACCTGATAATCTGCTAATAACTAGTAATTCGATAGCGGGCAGTAATAGGCACATTCCATAATTAGCCGAAATTGATAATTAGCACCGTATAAACATAAACTTATCTATATAATTGTTATATGTTTGTATACAATGATTAATAAATATTATCTTATGTATAAATTTAGTAATTTGAAAATTTACCAATCTAAAATTTAAGAAAAAATTTAAATTTAATAAATTTATTTATATAGTTATAAAGAATATAAATTGTAAATAACTGCGTTGATTCATAAGTTCAAAATAAATAGTAGATGTACAGATCATTGCCAAGTTTTTTCTACGTGTAAGGATTTTATTTCGCTAAAAATAGACTTCTATTATCTAAATATAGTACCGACTTTTGTATTGCAAATTGAGTTAATTTTAAAAGCTAATATTTATTAAATAAAAATCTGTGCAAATTTTTTAATCTTTTTTGCATTATATTAAAACGTTACATTTAATAAATAAAAATTTCAATTCCAATAAAATATAATGTTTTATATTACTCTGATATTGTTTCAAACCTCATATTAATAAATGTATTCTTGTAAAATAAACTAATAGTAGTAATTAATTATTAAATAAAATAATATTATCATAATTAATAGTATATTAATCCCGTTATTTCATTTCATATTAGAAATTCATAAATCAACGTAAAATCACAAATAAATCTTTATTTCTTTAATGTGTAAGCTGCGCTAAATTTCTCTTACTATTATTATTCTTACTATTATTGAGACCGAACTCATGATAAATGCAAATATTGCATTAATATGCGAGAAACGCGTTAAGGAAGATGATGAATGGGCACTATTGTTACAAGAGATACGAGAATTTTCAAAAGATAAAATCGCTTTCTGTGCGAAAGCAAATACATTTTACAGAAAATAAATATTTCATAACGCAATCTCTTCTTGTTCTCATATTGAGTATGATCACAGCCCGAAGCAATGCGGATGTAATAATTCTAAATGCACGTATGCATCAATACCGAATGTCAAACAAGATGACATAAGACAGATAATATTAATATAATTTGCATCTGCAATTATATAATATTTAGCTAATTAAAACTTCTGCTATCTATATGAGAAGCTCTTCAGTTAAGATATAAGATTAATAATAAAAATTAAATCTCGACAATTTTTTTAAATAATTATTATTTTTTAAATAAACAGTTAAAAAATCTAAATATGCAATTTAATAAATTGAAATCTAAATAATTTTTAAAATAACAATCTTTTTATTTAAAGCAACCTTTTGAAAATAAATACGATCACATTTATATTTTGAAACCACTTTTCCTGTATAAAACAGCTTTTTCAAAAACAACAAACGTTTGTAATAACAATATATGTATACCCATACGATTTTCATTAAGGCAGTATAGCTTCATCACACTGTCATATGCTTTAATCTCTGGAAAATGATTAAAGTGCACTGTAGGCACATATTGCATTTGGCATTTTCAATTTTTGCGTTTTTGTAACATTAGATTGTAAAGCTCTTTTTTTCATACGTCTCTTTATAATTTATTTTTTGTTGCACTATATTAATATATCTTTTTCTTTATAATTTCATATTAATTGTGATATTACCATAAACATTTAATTTTATAAATAGTTTGTTCGTAGAATTTTTTTCCTCTCTTTCTCTCTCATAAAATAAAAAAGTATATCCATCAATATATTATGTCCTCACATGTCACATGTCTAGATTGTACAATACAACGAATTCACGTGCCAACGATATTCACAGAAATCCATCTGTAATTCAAATCAACGATATTTACGGCCCGAATCTCATTCATCAATTCAGAGGAAAAAAAAGCGTATTCATCTATACATCGTTGGCAAGCAAAATGTGTAATTCAATACAGCAATCTGAAACGCGCCGTATCATGTCGAACGAAATAACGGTAGCATCTGCGGCAGAGCGCGACAAGTTCTGATCGGTTTCCGGTGCACTTGCACGTATCCTTGCGCGAAACAAATGCGGCACGGAGTAACGTCAGAAACCAAGGAAGTTTGTTCGCTTAACTTTTCGCCACTCTAGATGCAGCATTCCTCCACGCTTCCGATATTGAATATCGTAGGAGTTGGATTGGAGATTGCGTCAAGAAGAGCTTCGATATTCATACCCGATCTTCATCAAAATTTGGAAAATCCTCTACACTGAAAGATCCATTTGTTTGAATAAAACAAAATTTTTTGATTAAACTATTTAAAAATTAAATTTTATTTGATTGAATTTGTAATTTGTTCGTAATAACAAAAAATTATGTTATCAGAAACAAATAAAATATACGAAAATTAAATTTTTTGTTTGCATAGATTTGATTTGTTTTAATAAAATTTAATAGCTAGCTATAACGAGAGCGTTCATCTCAATATAGCTCTTACATAGAATGAGTAGTCACCAAAGAAGAACGCGCGGCTAAATACTCTCGCATAAAAAGAATGCAATCCAGCACATTATAATGCACTCACATATGACTCGACACGTTCTCTCGTATACCAGTGTGAGGTCTTTTTAACAGATGAGTTTTTTATTTTGATATGGGAAAACGAAATTATTTAATGTAATAAAGAAAAATAATTTTCTTAATAATTAATACTACATCAATTTGGTTCAATAAATAAAATTTTAATAAAATATTAACCAAGAATTTAGTATTTTACATAATTAATAATTTTATTAACTAAATAAAATTTTATGTTCATGTTATCAAATTTTCTAATCAAATTGTTTTGTTGCATTAGCCAAAGCATTTGTTTGCCCATATCCAAACAAGAGATTTAGTAGCTGATGTAATCAAATTTTGTTTCAATCAAATGGGATTTTCATTACTGAAGTTTTTAAAGTTTATCCCCTGCGTTGGTAACAATTCTATGAAGAAAAATGATCTTGTCATAAACTATTTTACACTTAAAGGAATACATTCCTAATACATTTGTGAAGTTAAGTGCACTTGTTCAAATTTATCGACTTTATTCCTAACTTCGACTTCGTCACGAAACCAACATTCCTCTGAGAAATGCCCGTGAATTTTAAATGTAAAGCGCCGCAAAGGCACATCGTGGGAACGTGTTCGCTTTGGCTAAGTTCTCCCAACGGATGGCCACGCAAAAATATTTCGGGGATGAAATTTTATGTAAAATGCAGACTTGTCTCCTAAGCGTCGAAATTAAACTCACCAGGTTAAATATTTATTGCAGCCTAACAGCACTTTATTTCTGCAAACTTTCACAAACTTTTTAAATTGAATCTCGAGGGCTTAATTTTCCTTGTAATTTTTACCGACTGCTTTAATCTTTTTTCATTCCTTTGTTCTTTACCCATTTTGTTCTAAACGACCTATGCTAAAACTACTATTACTGTACTAGTTACGTGAAACAATCCGGTATTGTTGTCCAAGTAATATTTCTGAATATAAAAAAAAATCATAGTTCGAATGGTAAATTGCTTTGTTTATTAACAATAAGATAAAACCTATAAACTGATCTAAAAAAATATCAAAATTGGTTTACAGAAATGTAAAATTTGCTTTGATATAAAAATAAAATTTTATTTCAATGTTTTGCAGTATTTTTATTTTTTCACTAAAACATTTTCATTAAAATTGCATGTTAAATAATATTTTTTTATGTATAATTACAAATATGACGTGCGCGCGCGAGTGCTACTTAAAAAGTATTACATTCTTTCAATATTTTCCAAATAATAAATAAAAAATAAAAATTAAAAAAAAAATTAAAAATTAAAGAAAAAGAATGATAATATCTTATAATGTAAAGAAAATCAGAAAATAATTAAAATAATTTGTTTAACAGGAAAATTATTCAAAATAACTTTAGTAAACTGTGTTTGTGTATGATACTGTTCTTCTAAATTCTCGAATTGATTAATCTTTGGTCACATTTGTGATAGGTAATTACGAAAACTTGTGTGTGATAATGTAAAGCATAGAACTTCTATTTGCTTTCAATTGCCGCAACTATGAAACCGAGAATTAAGTTCCAGAACAAGATTCTGAATTGAAAAATTTTTTGTGACTGTTTACTTGGCGAGTGCACATACCAGATCGTTTAATTAAAATTTCTCGGCCAGAAAACGAGATCCGGCACGGCCAACGATTCGCAAGTTAAATGGACAAATGGTTTCTGTGACCCATAAAAGCCGAACCGGATTTCGAACTGTTCAAAGTCCAAGCCTGATTGATACCGAAAAATAGTATTTTTTTACAAAAGAATATCATATCATGTATTAAAATATAAAGAATATCGTTATATATATATATAAGTACTAAAATCATACAAAATCTGTTTAGTCTGTTAACGAAAAGATAAATGATTTCTCACGAGGAAAAAAAAAGTAATATTTTAGATTTAATATTAATATAAGATAATATTTTCTTCATTCAAGTTAATAACAGCAATAATTCACAATTGAATTAAAGATTTAAGAAAAGTATAGAGTACTATTGAATTTCTACTTCCTTGTTGCACTAATACGTCCAGTAAGATCTACAACCGGTATCTTCTCGAAAAGAGATACGAGCACAGCCACGAAATCGTGTGTTTCGGCCTTTTATGACTCTTCGAAGCATTCCTACTGCCGGAAGCAGGATCTTCCTCACCTCGTATTGGACGAATTTTCTAGCTTTGAGCCCTGCTGGTGAGATTTACTGCGGCGTACCACGCTTGCACGTTAGCCACGTTTAGGTTCAATCCTTTCGCGCGACGTGACAAATAACACTGCCCTCTTTTCGTCAAGAATGGATATCCACCACGATGAACGGAGGAGTGTAGGGATGGACGGCATCAAGTAACGCGACACGAGCTGGAGAGCGGAAACGATCTACGCGGATATAGCTCCCCGTACGGACGTCAACGTCGACGCAAGAGCGCGGCTGGGTAGTCTTCACAAGGACGAGGGAACCAGAAAAAGGAAACGACGTGAGCTCCATCGGCGCCGGGCTTTCACAGTGGATTTCCGAAGCGGAAAAGGCGCCAGTCCGACGTGAGGAAAGTAAGCAAGCGATTACGTTCGAAGAGTAAAAAGGGAATAAAAGAATATTCGACACGTGGCTTACTCTGAAAGGACGATGCTCTTGTTATTATTGAAGAATTAAAGTTCTGAGAATCTTAAATTTTCAAGTAACTGAATGTAAATATTAATAGAAATGGAAAAAATTTTGAGTACGCAAAAATCGATCAAAAACATTTTTTTAATGGAATAAGAAAAAGAATAATGTTTGTTATTATTTCTTGTTAAAACCTTTCGAGCTACCTCCGAAGCGTTATTTACATGAGGCCAAATTGCTTTCATAACATCCTTTTTACGACATGATTGCGTTTGTGCACAGTGAAGCCGTGCAATCAGGTAGTTTCGTACATTCCGTATAAACAAAATTGCATCACATCGACAATCTTTACATAATAGGGATTTTATTCTAGAGTGAAACACATCTATTGAACACGCTAGTTTTTTTGCGCGTTATCTTGATGCTTTTCGATAATCGAGACGATCGCTCGAGATATATTTGTTCGATGCGCAAACCCTGACCGTGGTTCGTAAATTCAACGTCTCGATTTCAATTTCGCGACTTATTTACTCAAAGGCGTATACATATACACACATATACCTGTGTATACATATACATACATACATACATACATACATACATATATACTATATACATATATATGTATGTATGTATGTATGTATGTATGTATGTATGTATGTATGTATGTATGTACGTATGTATGTATGTATATGTGTGTGTGTGTGTGTGTGTGTGTGTGTGTGTGTGTGTGTATGTGTGTGTGTGTGTCGAAATATCGAAGATAGGGACGAGCCGATCTGAGCCGAGAAAATCGAGTTTCGTCCAATGTTTGCACCAAAATTTGATTTTCATTCTATGGTGTTAATAGCCAGCTCGAACAAAGAGAGTGAACAAGAGAGGAAATTGGTCGGTAACGGTATTCAAATAGATAGAAAGCGCAACGACTTTTATCGCCTTTTTCTCATCCAACCCGCAATTTCCTAAATTAGCGCTCGAAATCGTCTAGCAACAGCCGCGAGGATTTTTTCGATTACAATCTCGCACTACACATAGACTTTTAGTTTCATGCACGAATTCTTTCTTTTTTCTTTTTAATTAAGTTTAAAAGTTTTGTAACACGTATTTTTTGCCACGTATTTGTCACAAGCAACTTTCGCGTCAAGTTCAGAAATTGAAAATTGGAAATACAACTTTTATAGCCGTATGAGTGGTGTAAAGTTATTTTTATTAACTGAACTAATTACACAATTCTAATAATAAATATGTCAATTTAATGTTACTTTACTTCAATTATTTAATTTTTGCTAATAACACAGTCGATTTCAATAATGTATGTACTATTGGATATATTGTAAATCAAATTTTTAGGAGCGACTAGATGATTTGATAGTCATAGTACGATGATCTTTCTAATTTTTCTTTTATAGAAAGAAAAATAATTTAATAAATATAAATATATATATGTATATGTGTTTAAAATAAGTAAAACAGTTAAAATTAAATTAGTTTTAAAAGGCATTCGAATGATTGTAATTCCATTGCTCAACTACGGCAAAAGTTTTCATTTTTATTACAATTAAAACTTTTGGACATGGATGATTCTCAACTTGACAATCTTGACAATTTCATTTAGTTTCAAACAATTCTTGAAGTCGTTAGAAATTGCATTTTCTTGTGCATTTTCTTTTCAACTATTGTGGTCTCATGAAATACAACTTCAAAATATTTTTAATAATGCATTTATGACTATAACCATCTAAAATATAATACTCAATTTATGACGATATTAAATATTTAAAGCATCTGTGTAAACTATTTTGTTTGTAATTTTATCCCATTTTTTTCAAGAATCACAAATGTCATGTGATGCGTTGAGGACTAGTAATCCATGTACGAATTACTCTTGAAGGTTTGTAAAAAGTTACTGAAAGATTCTTTTCCTTCGAGCATCCTTAAGTGATGATACTTCCCGAAAAGTCCCGCAGGAAAAGTATGTTCGAATTTAAAAGCGACTTTTTGTCCGAACACTAACTTCACGCTAACGCTTCCGTAAGTTTCGTAACTTTCGAACTCTTCGGTAACATGCTCAATTTTATTATATTATCTGACACGGGGTGGCGAAAATAATCAATTAAAAATTCAAGTATATCCATTAACATTCATTTACTGAAGCCATAATCGTATTAGTTACGCACAAAAAAATGAAAACAAGAATTTATTCTCAGCGAAAGCTCTTAAAATATCTTTTAAAAAATTTATGTATATTTTATAAATATTTAATTTATTCTCCTAAAACTAAGGTTCTTGATTTATGAACAGGCAAATACTTACTTATATGTACTTTTAAAATATGGAAGAGATTTTTCATGTACATATTTTAACATCGCAAATATAAAATGCTATATAGAATCTTTTTATGTGAAGATTCAAAGATAATTTTATTAATAAAATACATATTTGATGTAAAAAAATATATGTGATACTTATTCCACATTATAGTCTCCACAATACCTTTCTCCGTAAAAAAATATTAATCAAATAATTTAACAGCGCAAAATTACAGAACATTGCTCGGGCAATTTACACGAATGTCTTGTGTAAATACGGGTTGTCTTACGAGTCATGTAATTATCCACAGAAACTTGTCAATTACAAGTAATTAACACGCGAATGTAGTCTTATTAAACATGAATACTGTCTCTGCGATCTTCTGCGTCGACGATCAGAAGATTTGCAACTAAAAACATAGCACGGCATGCCGCAGAGACAAAACGTTCTGCGATAGCGGAGCCACAAAATTTCTTGCAAAATCACGCAGATTATTTATGATTGAGCGAGCTGCGTGCTGAAGAAAGTTAAAACCTCGCTTGTAGGAGGAGACTGCAGGTTTACTGCTGCTTAAACATTGCATCGGAGTGCATTTCTCGTGTAAACTGAAAACTGTTTACCGCTGATGTAATAAATGGTTCCCCGGAAATTCTCACGTTACCTCCCGGAAATTAGAAAACTTTAATTTCGAATCGGGTAACGCGAAATCTATCCCTCGGTTCTCATGATAATATTCTATTGGATTTTATTTAGTCACGGACAATTAATTTTCAAAGATAAACAAAATGCGTATTAAAGTTGGATTTGTCTGCAACTACAAAATTATTTCATCGATATGCTTGATCTATACATCATAAGGATGTATTGATTTAATCGATGTATTAAATAAATTTTACAACATCTTTACTTCAAATTTTCTAATATAGAATAACGTGAATAATATAAGTAGGCGGGTTCTAACTCGGAAACTCAAGTGAGGTAGAAGAAAGAGAGGTCACACGGCATGGGAGACTTTATGTTCAGTAGATGCGCGGACCACAAGGCAAAGAGAGGAGGAGAATGCGACACTATACTACTATACCGCCTATCTATACTATTAACATGTCTTAAAAAAAGTATTATATTCTTTGTAAATTGAATTAAACAAATTATAAATAAACATGTCTTAAAAAAAGTATTATATTCTTTGTAAATTGAATTAAACAAATTATAAATATATGACACAAATAAAAATTTTTTTAAATATTAAAAATTAAGACAATAGAATATGTAAAATTAAGTTTAACTATAATTCTTATGATGCATGAATTATTTGATGCATATTTCTTTGTCTAATATACCACTGAATAGTATCAAAGAGACTATTATGAGGAATCAGCAACAAATCAAACGTATATTACATTCCCTACAGTGCGACAAGATTGCGCAATATGCATTAAAGTGATAAATATACCGAGGATTTCCGTGATTCCAACGTGTGAACTAATGGTGAGTTATTATACGCGCATAATTACATTTCACATAACGACTACGAATGGCCTGACCGTCGGGACAAACGGAGTTTTTACTACTGCAGGTCTAAATATAGCCGATAATGCCATATTACGAACATGCACTTATGCGAAATTCTGGCAAGCTAAACTGCAAGCTCACTCACGTTTCACGATGACAACAGGCACTAATTATTAAGTGGCGCGATGTATAGTCACATCGTCAGTTTCGTAGCTGATGTTAATTCAAGCATCGTTAACTTTAAGTGTCTCATCCTGATGTAATGCGTAAGCGCTGTTGATGATTATTGGATGCAATGCGTAAGCGCTTTTGATTATCATTGCACATATGCATATAGCGCATATAATAGATATGCACAGAAAATGAAAGAAGAATGTTTAATAATGTATTATTGTTTTCAAAATAAAAGCGAAAAGAAATAATTTATTACGGTACACGTGAATAAAAACTGATACAGCATTTTTCACGATATATGCGCAAAGTTTATGTGCATTGATAACTAAGGTAATATTGATAATAATATATTGATAAGTACCAGATGATTAAATTATGTATAGGGAAGACCAGTGCTATTCGTTGCAGTTTTTTTTCTTTTGCGTTTCCTGAGTCCTGTATTCATGAAAAAAAAAAAAAGTTGGACGGTTTGAAAGGTTGAACCTTCCCCTTCACAATGCCGTTATAGA
>QKQZ01053365.1:0-35799 GCA_003595255.1 Solenopsis fugax
AAAATTTATAAAAAGCACTAAGATCCAGCTACGACCGTAAAAGGCTTTCTTATTTAATTTGTACTTCCATTTAACATTGTACATTATCACATATTACTTTCATATCTATATCATATTCTTAAAAATTTCCACGTTGCATAACATTTAATTTCATACGTAATTGTCGACACTGAATCGCATAGACGCTCTCGACAAGCATTGATGTCACCGATTACACCGATTTACGAGAAGGATTATATAACGACTTAAAACGAATAAAAAAAAGAAAAACTTTGAAGTAATAAATTTCATCTAAATGCTTAATCAAATTATGTATAATCAAAATAAAAATAAAATATAAAGTTTTTTTCAAAACATTCACTGTCAATAGTGAAACATGCCGCAGAATGTGTTTAAAAATATTATGCGTGAAAAGGATAACCTCTACACTTGATGTATTTAATAATTGTGAGTAATTAATAAATACATAATTAACAATAATTAACAATAATATTTAGTACCTGTTAATGTCATTTTTATCATTTTAAGAGACGTATGTCAGTGGAATGCAATGTAAATCTAAAGTCATTAATCAATTTCATTCGTCGCATTCTTTTTAAATTAAATAAAAACACTAGCAAAAGAGATGTCACAATTCATGTGGTCACACTTATTTGGAAGACAAGGCTTCAATGATACCAGCTGTACTTTGAACATACGATAGGTTTACATATGCATACGAGTGGCTCGATTAAACACGTGTCCGGCCAATGTTGTCATGTCAATCCCTCCAGCATAAACATTACCATTGTTATCCATTGCGTGGCGACGCACGGGCGTCGGCGTGTGGTAGTGCAATAATTTTCATTGGCGATATATTCTGGGCACAGCGATCGTGCGCGCCGTTACGTTTTAAAATTGACGTATCGGCGACCTTATTTCCTTAAAACGCGTGAGCAAGCATTGACCGAGCGCCATTTCTGTGCTAGCGGGTTTTACGTGATTCGCTGTTGTGATTCGAGCGAATCTCGTTTTCTGTACGGCTGAAAAATTTGGGACACTTCCGATGTTTCGGTTTAGCTAAAAACCGACGATGCTAATTCTTGGATGAGTTTCGAAACGACTAATTAATTGTAGAGTTACATAGGACATTCTTGACATTAATACTTAAATGTTAGTATACTTAACGATCATCTTTCTATTTTTGGCACGATTTACGGAATTCTTATTTTAGAAAAAAAAATCAATAAGATAATAGTTAAGACTCAAATATATAATAAATAATCAATATAATTACAGATGAGGTATGACTGTAAGAATCAATGAAAGTTTCGGTTCTCATTTACGAAGTTATTTTCAGCGCAAAACACATTACAAATAAAAAAGAACCGGTTTTTTTATCTCACACTAAAAATATCATTGAAGGGAATTTCTTCAAGTTGCTAAAATATCCAAAAGTTCCACATTTGGAAAGTGAGCAAAGGTTTGTAAACGTAAGAAAGAATAAAAATGTACACCGCGGTATTGTAGATAAAAAATTTGGTCAGTGTGAATAATTAAGTTTATTTTTGTTTTTCCTAATCAATGATACAAAATTTAATCATAAATAGCTCTGAAATCAGCTGAAAAGAATAAAATAATTTTGATTTACAATGGTTTATACAGCAAAAATAATTAAAGTAAATAACATTTAAACGAATAAATGGCAAACTAAACTTTTGCGCAAATAGTTATTAGATTTTTATTAGTATATGTAAACAATTTGATTTAATCTGTAATGCTAATTCTTCATCAAATTTGAAAATAAGTGCAAATGATTTTACTTAAGAATCAAGAGCAAACAAAAAAATTAAATAACTTTTAAACCAATAAGAGAATTACCAAATTTAACACAGATACTAAAATGTAATAATAGAACAATTTAAAATTAAAAAAATTTTGGTAATACTGTGAGATGTTACACACATCCTTAAAATGATGTAAATCAAAAGAGTTTTAAACATAGAAAAATTCATATATATAAATCATATAAAGCCGGAAGAGTAAATGTCAGAAATGACATTTCTTATTTAAGAATGTTTGTCCTTTCCTCCACAGTGCAAGCTAAATCGAGAACGTGGCACATTGAGTCGAAAGTTAAACGTTGCACAACGATCAGCCGGTCGTTATAGCGCAATGTCTTCATCTTATATGACGTATTAACAATAGTCTAGACCATCTAATTTTGTGGATCATTCTGCACCGAAAATATGTGATGAAACCTTGATCCTCTGATACATTTTGATGTCCTTGGACAAATTCATATCACGAAACGTTTTGCAATAATCGCGTAATCGCGATGTTAACAGTCGATCGCATGTGTTCGGGTTACAATTTAAAATACTATCACCATAATTTATGCAACTTGGCGAAAGTAAAAGTAGATCTTGCAATCTTTAGGGGGCGATTACAAATGATAAAAAAATTTGGAAAAGCAAATTGCTCGTAACAGCAAATAAAACATCAAGGTACTTCTAAGCTAAATCAATCATGAATAGAGTATTGCCTAAAAACGAAAATAATGTATCTGCATTCGACAAACGACTGGAATCGAGAGATACGCGGAAAACTACTCTTGCCAAGGCGCTACACGCGCCTGTTACCGGTCTCACCTATCAGCTGCCAGCGAGTTGACAGCTCCGGTGCCTACGTCAAGCGCAGACCGCAAAAAAAACGCATACATTTATTCAGCATATTGAAGCGAGCTGGAGTTAGGCCTCACTAAGAACTAAATGGCTCACTTGATCAGAATCCTCCAGAAGCAGCCAAAACTGGAGCCGTTTGGCACTTCGCTTGCGTACGATATGGTCATCTCCTATTTGATTGCGCGCACGCAATCCTTCCTGAGTTGCTACCCTCTTCTTTTTTCTTTAACGCGATCTTTTCTTCTATAGACAATCTGGTCCCCCGTACCGTATCGATGATGTTTCCGGTAAAGATGCTGCACACTCGCGCACATGCGGCGCGCGGGCCGCTGACGTTCTGTCCAGTGCTCAGCTAATTTGATTTGAAGATAGTTTGTAGATATCGGTATATTGGCACCGAGATCTACCTAGTCGCTCACGGTAAGTTTACCATCAGGAAGATCTAATACGCGAATGGTTAAAACCAGCTGACCAGGCAGATCGACTGTCTACTGACTGAGCTCCACTAAGGACGGCGGGGCCAACGGAGAACGGGGGCCCGGCTGTGCCACCTCCACCTGGCAACCAGGGATGTGTTCATCACCTGCAGTACCCATTTCGCACTGAAACTGCTTGTAGTAAGTGTTTTTAATAGTGATGAACTTAAACTAAATAGACAAAAACAAACAACTGTGCAAGTGTACAAATGTATCTCCATATTCTTGCAAAATAACATTTTGAAGACACTTTTGTTAATAGAGTAATTTCGAAATAGCAAAGCGTAACTTCGATAATCGCGCAATCTTCGGATTTGCATTGAACGCAGGGATATTAGATATCGAGCATATACAGATAACTTCTTATAAACTTTGGTTTTTACGTTACTTCTCCAAATATTTATCTTTCTAATTTTTTTATTTTCGGAGGGGAATACACAATGTAAGCACCATCTAAATTTAATAGCAATACAAGCAATCACAAAGAGAGTTATTTGAAGTACCAATCGCAGGAAAATCATATGAAATATCGTGTAAAATCGACACTTTCTTTATCTTGAAGATTTCGTGATTGACAAATAAGAATAAAATGGAGACTGATTGCATGGATAAATTATCGATTTAACCCCGAATCTTGAGTAATATTAATCATAATTTAATAGGTAGGTAAACATTAAGTGGCAATTCTATTTCTATGCTTGTCGTACTCATCGAACGGCGCGCTGCCCCATCGAATTAGATGCTGGTTTCAGATCAAAACCTTAGGTCACGCCTGCTGTTCAGAATCAACTAGGAATTTATGTAACTCTGTCGCAAACACCTGTGACATATGGTTTACGCGGAATTCCTCTTTCAAAATCAACGACATACCTGGCCTTTCAAGTGGATCTGCGGCGAGTAAAAGGGGAACGGTTCAAAGTGCCGCCTCTCGCCTTCTCAGCAATATTAATATCGCTAGGAGTTTCCACGTTTCATTGCGCTTTGCGTGCGCTGTGACTCACCTTTTTTATCGGTCCTTTCCTTCATGTCGTCATCGACCGTATCATTATCATTAACGCACCTAATTACGGTATATCCGACGATAAATCAGGATGCGCGACCATCTCGTTACGCTATGCTTCGTTCATCCGCGCGAGGATAGATCGGACTCTTTTACGGCCCTGCCGCCGTTCAAACGCAGGTGGATGCAAGTATATTCGCAGGTATCACGCACTTCTAAAACGCCATCTTGCGCACGGTTTTCATATCCTTCTCTCACCTTGTCGTGGCCTAGCCTGCGGCATAATCATGGCCTTCTGATACCATCCACCGGTCACCTTTCGCTCGTTTATGCGTTTCCAGAACACGATGACGTGCACTCTTATCGCTTTTCCGGAGGTGCCAATAATATAATATTTACGCAACGGGAAAACCCGAAAATGTACAGTCGCAATTCACCGAAAGGTTTTACTCGGAAGCAATAAGAGATTCAAGTTGCGCAAACATAACGTCACGTGTGCCAGATATGGTCAAAAGTTATAAAATAGGTCATTGACGTCATAAACTCGGTTGGGCCCGATTTTCAGAATTTTGTGATCGTTAGAGAGAGGATATCGCTATTCCTGAAGACCATTCGTCGGCTCGAATTATCGCGGAATTTAAGGGGAAGTGGTTCGAAGAATTCATTGGTAGTCTCTGTCCCGATTTGCATAAATTAGCAATCGGAGCATTCGTGGTTGCCGCGCGTCCCCTTGCACGAGTCGGGAAAAGATTCGATTGTGCGGTAAACGGTTTTGCGGTGGCGATTGTAACGGGACGAAACGCGCGTTAGGACAAGCCACGTATAATTTATTACACTTGCATTTTTTTACAAGAAATTAAACACGTTCGCACGATCCCTTTTCACGCACCACTACTCAAGACCCGACTTTGATGTCCTTCTGCACCTGGTATACGACGTTCGCCGAAACCTGGAACATCTTTTTTTCCTGTTCGGTCATGTGCATTCGTATTATCTGAGTAATACCACTTTCGCCAATCGCACAAGGTAAGGACAGGAACATTTCATGGCACACTTCGTGATGACCCTAAGAAAACAATCTTGATATAGAACGATATTACAAACCTGCGTACCAATGTAATTTTTTTTTAATGCCAACATGTTATATCTGTTTAAATATCCCAGATAAAGCGTGCCTAAGCAAAATCGTGGATAAAACATTTTTGAGGTGATTGTCAAACGCGATAACACGCATACTAATTTATACCTGCACTAGAGTCGAAACTGGTATAACAGTTTGTGTATTGCGTAATATGGCTATTATGATATCGGCTGCAGAAAGTCCAATGGCGGTATTTGAATATCCTTTTAGACATCGTACCATAGCACCTCTAAAGAAATAAAAAATATTGTATTTCTACAAAACATACAAAAAAGTGCTATAAAAATTTATAATAAAATAAAAATACTTGTTTAATTATATTTATACAACTATAATTATTTCTCGATTTTGTTAGAATATAATTAAATTAAATTTAATATTAAATGTTATTAATTTAATTGAATATTATTTTGTAGAATATAAATTCAAGATATAAGTCTAATCTTCACGGAAGAAATTCAAGCTTTTACAAATATGCTATCAAATAAATAGAGGTCAACTGATATTATTGATATTTTCACCTAAAGAGTAATAATTTCTTTAGTCGTTCAAAATTATTAAACTTACAGTTTCACTACATGTTTTGATATTTCGTACCACTTTTCATCATCTGTCTCGAGACCGATATTCGGGATAATATCGCGGAACTGTACTCCCGCAACATTCACTCCGGACCAGAGCGGAACTAGGAAACATCGAATGATAGATCGAGGTTAATGCGTAACGTCGCCTTTCTCCCCATGTCAAATATCAAAAATTCATCAATATAGCTCACCCATACTGTCCCCGTGTTCACCAATGATATACGCTTGGACCGAACTCGGCGCTATTCCTAATCGATCAGCAATCAAATAGCGAAATCTTGCGCTATCTAAATGAGTTCCGCTGCCGATCACCTGATGGGGCGGAAGTCCGCTTATTTTCCAAGTGATCCATGTCAAGATATCCACTGTATAAAAAAATCGTGTTTATATTGCGTCAAATTTCTTCTTCCCGATATTATTTATGCAATATGTTCAATGTTTCATAAGCTAACAACATACTTTGATGAAAAATATTTACTTTGACTTCAATTATTTATTAAAATAATTATTCCTCTAATAATATTTAATCTAATTTTGAACAACTTTCGTAAATTAAAATGTGAATATCTTAATAATTATCCCTCTTTTTTTCTCCTTAAATAAAGATTAATAAAAAAATTTAAATAATAAGTGTTTTATTGTGTATTTAAATAAAAAAAATTATTTCAGATTTTTATTACATACTAATACATATTATTACATACTTCTATTATATACTAATTAATAAAATTATTCATTAAATTAATTTTAACCTGGATTACTGATGACGATAAATACCGCATTCGGACTGTAATTTACTAGAGGTGGTATTATGACTTTCAATATTTCTGTATTTCTTTTTACCAAGTCAAGTCGAGTTTCACCCTTTATTGGTCGTACGCCCGCGCAAATAGCTACGACTTTCGAATTACTCGTCACACAAAAATCTACAAAAGAAATATTTTTACAACTTTAAATATAAGTAAGAAAAGTGTAAATGAGGAAATAATTAGACTTATACATATTCTTGTCAATTATAAAATTATGATTACAATCGCCAATTAGTATACAGCTAATTGTATGAACAAATAAATTTATGATTTTCAGAATTAATACATATTCAATGAGTCCATTACCTGTATCATACTCGATCTTTGGATCTCCTATGAATACAGAACTATGACTATAGTCCATTCCTTCACCTTCCAGCTTTTTAGGAAAGACATCTACCATTGCGATGTGCGAAGTGATTCGCTAATATTTAATAAAGCAATAATAAAAATTAACAAAATGTGACGAAGAATTTAAATTTTAATATTCCTATTCTTTATTTAAAACACGGGATGGACTATATATAATATCATTATCTCGAAATAATAAAAGTATAATGTTTGTACATTTTTTAACTATTCTGTAGTATAATATACATTTATATAATATAATACATATTTATAATATCAATTTTCATTTTAATTTGAAATAAATTAAATTCAGTAAATAATTATAATTAAAACGTTTTAAAATTTCAATTAAAAAGGATTTAAAGAAATAGACCACCTGAAAAAGAAGTGAATTGGCGAGGGCAACGCCGACCATACCACCACCGACAATAGTGACTTTATGGCAACAATCTCTAACTGGTTCTGACATCTTACATAAGAGTTCTTCTCGTAAGCACGGTGAACTAAAATTCGAATAATTCGCTTTCCTTTAGTATTTCGACGAAATATTGCATCGTAATCATTTATAAATTTTTTATAAGCTGTATTTAAATTTATTAGCCATTTCAAAGAAACTGAGAAAATTACGACAGTTTCTTCAATAAGTACTGTTATCATATTAAAGTTCTTATTAACTACATTATAAATGTAAATTTAATGCAAATAATAATTTTGTGTCACATAACAGTACAATTGATTCATAAAATTCTCTACATACTTATGTATATATAAAATCAAACATCTTGTGTAAAGAAATGTACGATTATTTGGAATAAAGAATAGAAAGATTTAAGTCCCCACATATATATAAATATTAAAAATTATAATTATCTAAATTTGTGATGTTTCTAATCCAAGCATAACCAAAGATTAATTTAAAAAAATGTAAATCAAATGTAACCAAGAAAAATTATGAAATCAATATTTGAATATAAATAAAAATCATAACATTCCATTTAAAATTACAAATTATCATGTAACAACAATAAAATTCTTACACAAAATTAACCATTCTTTGTACATCTGAACCAGAAGTTGCATCTTTCCCGAAATTTTTTCCTTTATTATTTCCAAAGATTTTCGTCAAAATTGTCGGCGGTAAAGTATGAGTAGATTGATTCCTGACAAAGTTTCTTGTTAATGTCACGCGTACAAAATTTCTCAGACATATCGATAGCGATGAGTTTGACAGTAGAGGTATAAAAACCATTGCTTCTGTCACTCATCGATTTTGTAAACGTCGCACGATCGTTTTCACGCCCGTCACATTGCATGAAACCGTCTTTTTCTTTAAAAGAGAGAGTACACTGTAATTATAATCGGTCGACATAACATTCTTGGCATACGGCCATCATGTCAGTTCGCCAATTGTTAAACACATCCATGGTTACTAAAATTTTTATTATAATAGGCGTTCAAAAAACAGATATATAAAAGAAAGTACAAAATTCATAAATAAAAATATATTTTATTATTTGCTTCCCTTTACTTTATTAATTATATATTAAAAATATTTAATTATATATTAAAAGTAATTTGTGTAATATTAATTACAGTTTAGTTTAATAATATTAAAATTGTTTAATAAAATCACACATTTTTATTCACAACACCAGCATAATATCAGCAGTACTTGATATACTTAAAAATTATGACACAAATAGTATTACAATCGCAGAATATAATATCAAAATGAATTATAATGAGATATTTCTGTCACAGACAAAATAAATATAATAATAATAAAAATTAAATATAGCATCAGAAATATTTTATATATTTCTAATTTTTCACACACACACACACACACACACACACACACACACACACACATACATGAGTAATATATTGATTATATATAGTTGTAAACATTTAAAAAAAAATTGTTTTATTAAACTTTTATAAAATTTGTATATAATACTACGTTCGAATCGTCTACTACATGTAAAGACATATAAATTGTATATGAAATAGTACCAAAAGCATGCACACATATAATAAGATGAAAAATAAGTTAAATAAAGATAAGTAATATATTCCTAAAATTTGAGACCTTCTTGCACATTGTGCATCATCACTGAAGATTTATGCAATAATGCAATTTCATCATCTGTTAATTTCTGTTGAACGATGTGCGTGACGCCATCTTCACCCAATGTGCAAGGTAAAGATAAGAACACTTCTTTGTTGATTCCATGGTGACCCTAAAGATTATTGAATGTTATTTTGAAATGATTAAGTTTTTAGCACGTCAAATATAAAAATAATTGATATTAATATATTTAAAGAAAAAAATTAATATATAATAATTAATATATAATAATTATTAATATATAACACATTAATATTTAAACATATAATAAAATTTTAATAGGTATGTATATAATTAATGTACAAAAATAATACATTTGTATTTATTACTAAAGTTTTTAAAAAAATATATAAAATAATTAAAAATTATATTAAAAGAATATTTAAATATAAGTTAACGAGTTTATAAAAAAAAAACAAAATTTTAAATGTTTGATAAATTCCTAAATTGTATAATTATGTTCAAAGTATGAAAATATAAATTTCAACAAGATTAAAGTTATGTTTATTGCAGAATATGTAAGATATATTGTAAGTTCTGTAATGCAGTAGAAATCGATATTGTCGACTTACAGTAACCAATGTGGACACAGCATGCACCTGATTGGAATTTCTTAACATAGCTGATGCAAGTTGCGACACACTAAGACCTATAGCCCATGAGGTATAACCCTTTAACTTGATCACTTCGTACGCGCTTTGTATCACTTGCTTATGCAATTCATCCCAATGTTCCTCGTCCTTATCGGTACCCACGTGCTCGTTCAAATCACGTAAACGTACTCCGGCAACGTTAACTCCGGACCATACAGGCACTACAAATGAAGAAATAAATATCTCGTATAATTATAATACATTAAAAATTTTTTATTATATTTTATTAATATATATACGCATTTTTTTGTACAACACAACCATTAAATTTTTTGCTAAGAAATGGCTAAAGAGAGCTATATATTTTTTAACTGTTGGATTTAATCCTCAGGATATGATTACTAATCATGTTTTCACTTTATTTTATTCATTTGTTATAGAAATATTATTTTTAAAAAGCATGTTACGTACCACTGGTATCGCCATGTTCTCCAATAATCCAGCCGTGACAAGACGTAGGTGCGACATTAAGTTTTTGCGATAACAGAAAGCGGAAGCGGGCAGAGTCCAGATTCGTACCGCTGCCAATAACTCTGTTCTTTGGCAAGCCGGAGAGTTTCCACGCTACATAAGTCAGAATGTCCACCGGGTTGGAAACGATGAGCAGAATCGTGTTTGGATTATATTTGACTAACTGAGGTATAATGCCTCTGAAGATATCGGTGTTACGTTGAACCAGATTCAATCTAGTTTCGCCTTCGCGTTGACGAGCACCCGCTGTCACGATACACAGACTCGAGTTCGCAGTCACCGCGTAATCTGTGCTGGCGCTCACTTTTGCATTCTTCAGAAACGTACTGCCATGTTGCAAGTCTAACATCTCTCCTTTTAGTTTGTCTGTCATCACATCGATCAATACCACCTCGCTGGAAACATGCTGCAATAATTTATCGAGTGACGTAATTTTGTACATACACGTGTCACTATGATTACGTAATTATAACATATACGATTCTTTAAGATATAAAATTTTTTATTATTTGCGAAGAAACAAAAGCTTTTTTAATAGTAAAAATTAACTTATACATAAAATATTGTTTTATATCACTGATAATAAGACTAACTTACGTCCGTCAAAATGCTAAAAGCACAGGCCATTCCAACTTGACCGACACCAACCACTGTGATTTTATTTCTACCTGTTGATACCGGTTCTGTCACAGTAGTTAAAAGTTGATCCTTCAGTGTTGCCATTTTCTACAAATATTTATCAGAATAATTTAATGACGTATTAATATCATCACCTCCATAAAATCTTAATTTATATTTTAACATATATGTTAACATTTACATTATTTTTCATTACATTTTTTTGTTTTTTAATTATATGTAAAAAAACTAAATTTAAAATAGTAAAAATCGATAAAAATAAGTACTAATAAGCCACTATATCACGAGGATGATGTATCACTGGTCAGAAAATTTTTTATCTTTCTATCTGTTACTATTTAACAAAATTTCTTGTTTTTTTCGATTGTGATCGTTAACACGAGTTCATAAATTTCGTTAACATTAATTTTAGCTCACATCTACTGGTATTTTTTTAAAAGGCATTGTGTCGCGTGACAGTAAATGTTATTTCAAGTAACGCCAACGTAAAACGTATCATGCAGTTTCTAACTGTTGCACCTGCATGAATGAAACGATTGGTGAACACAGTTGTCAGATGGCAGTACCGGTATAATCCGCAGTCACGTGTAGCTTTCCTCAAGATATTACTGGCATTTCCCTTTTATCTAAGTGCAAACGTGTGAATTGTGAAGCGGAAAAACACATGGAGAGTATGTTGGAGTTATGTTGGAGTAACTACGCATCGGCTCGCATGAAAGGCGGTCAAATCGTTAATCATAGTTCGCTAATAACGCTTGACTGGCAAGATATAATCGATGAAAGACTTGTACAGCGTTCAGTATTATTAACTTACTATACTTCGTACAGGAAGTCAGAAAACGATAAATTGCAATATACCGGTAACGGTACGTAGTATAACAAGCGCGTGCTTTATCGACGCATGTTTTATCGCAGATAACGAGGCACTAGTTGATATGGCGTGTAATACAATCAAGTAACGGAAATACAACTAGAAACTTGGATTACTAGGTTAAAAAAATCTAAATATTAATGGATTAACGGTCATAATTAACTCTAGTAAATTTATTGAACTGTATGATGAATTGAAATGTAATTTTTCTTCAAACAATCTTAAATTTATTTGTGCCACATAATTAAAGCTAATTACGAAATTTATTTTAAATGTTTTTATTTAAACGCGTTATCACTTTTTTGTTAGCATACAATGAGACTATTTAATTAAAAATAATTTTAAGTGATATGATTGAGAGATTGTTTTCACTGACCTCAATGGGAATCCTTCGCACGATACTATTCTTCGACACTGTCGAACACAGACTGGACGCGTTGCGGCTGACGCACTGCTCCTCTAGTGGTCTGACAGTTCAGGGATGTGAATTTATCAAGGTGACCTTGCCCCCACCTTATGCAGTTTTTACGAGTATCAAGACAATGACCAAATATGTAAAATGAATATCTGTGCAATAAAGTTCCAAAAATCTTGAAGTAGAAAAAGTGGCGAAATTTTTTTGAAAAATTCCGTTGAAGTATCACGTGGATTCTGATTGAATCGTATAAAGAATTCTTGAACCGCCTAGCGGTTTCGAAGAAGGAAACGTGACGTTGCGCATGCGTAAAATGATGCAACTCACGTACGTGACGAGCCTCATCGATCCAGCTCGATGAGACTTTCTTTTCTTGAACTACCGACTACCACCAATCGTGAGATACTAGGGGACGTTGAGAGTTGAGAGTGGGGCAAAAGTATTTTCGGAAGCAATACTCAAGTCTTGACTCCCGGGTTTTATAGTACTTTTTATGGCGATCAGGAAAGTTAAATTTGTCACGACAGTCTTGAAGTACATATAGAAAGCACTAGCTTTTTTAACATTTTAATCAAATTTAGCAATTTCAAAGCTTACATCATTAATTAACATTAAAAATTAAAGTGTAATAAAAATGTTAATAAGTTTCAGCAGATATTTGATATAAGTCTTCATTATTCTAATATTTATTAACTACTATAAATAATAAAAATTGAAAAACTGAAATGTTAAAGAAAACAATTATATTTTATTTTGTGTCTACTAAAAAGAAATCGATTTCAGTGTTGTGTGAACACTATTATCGAAAAGTGACATATTTGGTAACAACCTGTATAAAACGTTATCGTTATCTAAAATGATTAACGAGAAGATTAATACGGCATTTAGGATGGTTGAAATAAGATTCCAGGTAAAGTTACACTTTATCATCGATAAGATTTATACATTAAATAAATGATAATTTATGAGTGAATACTGCGAGTGGAGATGAGTCAGATTGACACCAGTTGCATGCGCTCTGACGCAACCTTCCTCGTACGGCTGTAACGTTGCACGTGAGAGCGGTCATCGATCCATTTCGGAGTTTATATAGCATATCCAAATGACTCGAATATGACGCACCCTTTTCCTCTTACATCCTGTACATTCTATCTCATACGTATCTCTCTTTTGCTCTGTTCACAATTGTATCCGCTCCCCCACTTCGAAACGGTTGTAGCTATACTTAGCAGAGTAAAGGCATCTCGTTCATCCGATTTCATTACACAAAATATTGTGTCGCGTGACATACCAAATTTACAGTCAAGAGCGGGACTCATCACTTTATAAATAAGCTCTCATCATTTAAGAAATATCATAATCGATGTTAAAAGAAAAAATCAGAAATTTACGGAAATGCAAGAATTGTAACAATTTAAATGATTTCAAAGTAGTTTCATAATACAGAATATTTTACTACAGCTTTATTAAAAACAACAACACTTGAGGTTATTTCCTTGGAAACTATGTTGTTAATCAAGGTCTTTCCTGGTCGCACCCACATTCAATTATTGAATACTGCAAATGGTTATTAACACGTACAGAATATATGTGGCGGAAAATATACAAAAACTTGAATTGCGTGTTTCATTCTTTCACAGTTGTTGAAGGTTGAAGTCGCCAGTTGTACACTTATGACAGTGTCGTTGAGCGATATGACTACAGCACCAATATGAAGATGGCACACACATAATTACAAGTCCGACAGCTCAAAGAATCAACGTTGCGGAATTAGCATAGCTGTATAAACGTACGTACAAGAGGCAACCGGCGCGGTCCTTTTTGCCTCACCTGCGCGTACACGTTATGTTTATCACTTCTGCGAAACAAATGGCCTGTTCATCATCGCCGCTATGCCGCGGGGTTCGTCTCCACTAAAGAGAAAGTGGCCGTAAGACTTCAGACATTCGGGCATTAGCGCTGGATGATGTAAACGGCATTGTCACTGCAATAATGCGGTTCTAGCATCATTTTAACGAACGCACGGACATCTGCCGTTTGCGTGTATGATGAATTTAACAACGATAGCATCTTCTTGTTGCGCACGCACAGACAACGCGTGACGCGTGTGAACTGACAAAGAAATATTATTTTTTATGTGGGAATGTTTTTCTTTTTCTTATAATTGTTTTTTTTTACATAGATAATTTTTTAATTAAAAAAAATAAGCTAAAATTTATGTATTTTAATAGTTGAAGTTAAAAATTAAATCATTTAAAATTAACTAAATCAAATTTAAAGTTATTAACTTTTTAACTAATTACTAGCCGATTTTGCCAAAAACAAAATGATACGTCAATATCGGTGATACCTTCTTTTAATTACACATACATACATATATATAATAGGGATAATAATTTACCTTATTAGAAGTTATTTTAATGTCTATATCGATGTACTATATTCATGTACAGATTAAACGTATTTTCAAAAGTGAAATATAGGATGCTAAAACTTTCTGAGTATAAAATATGTATTTCGTTATAATTGTATAATCATATACATACGTATTATCACACGCTGTGAAAATCTTCGTCGCAAATGAAACTTCATGGAGATCAGTGCCCGTATTTTTTAGCTAATATTATTTCCTGTTAGCGCAACATTTTCACGCACACACACGCTCATTCTATGTCGCCTGATGATGCAATATCGAGGCGGATCGCGTTCTCCAAATATGACCAGTCGACTAAAGAGTGCTATATGTAAAACGGCGCAATCATCAGCATAGTAATCATCTTTTAAAATATGCGGAATGAGGCGCATTGCAACGTCCTGCTGCGATTTCCATAAACAACGTGCACAAAGTGCCCGCACGATTTGCTCCGTAGTCGACGAAATCGCGCCGAAGGGAACGGGTGTGAATCCTTTAAAGCCTCGAGTGAGATGGACGAAAGGAGAAAGAGTGGGAAGGACAGGACCTCATAATAGAGCAATTTAATAAATTGTCGAGCGTGGCAATTAGGATGGTGTTAGGGATCAACGAGACCTTGATATGGTAATTACCGCCGGATAATGCATGTGCATTCGTTAGCGACCGTCGTATGTATGTGTGCACCGTGCATTCGGCTACGTTTGTACGTCAGACTCACGAATATTTTGGTTCTTTTCGCGCGACGTGATTGTAAATTATAGCTCGTAAGAAAACGCGCTCGTCTTCGCTCGCAGAAATCGCTCGCGGACACGAGCGTACGTTAGCCATTGTGTCTTACGTTGAAAAAGACTCGTGAAATTGTCCGAATATCTCGCGCAAATCATCCCGTTCGTTTACGTTTCGGAATAAATTAACAAGCGCGCAACACGTTGCAGCAACACCTGCAATTATGACGTAAGATTACGAAGAGACCAATATTTCTGGAAATAATATTATCGGCGTTTAGTGGCACGATTGTTACTTAACTTGCATCATACTGTTGAAAGCTTGACAGCAGGAAATTAGAGATGTGCGAATCAAGCGTTTTGTGAATCGAATCGAAATGAACCTTTGCTAACATGTTCGAAATCAAATTGCATCGAATCTGAAATTTTCACATCCAATCGAATCGAATCTCTTTAATTTCCCATCTTCATACTTAACCGTCAAATTTGCAAATAAGTACTGCAAAATGTGATTTTACATAAGAATCAAGAGTAAATAAAAAATCAAAAAACTTTTAAACCAATAGGTGAATTGTGCTCAAATTTTACACAATACTCAAACGTAATACTAGAATATTCAATGAAAGTTTTGGTAATGTTTTGAAATATAACTCACACATCCTTAAGAATTTTGGAAAATAATTAAAAAATGTAATGTGTTAGGTAAAAATTTATAATAGATGCTAAACGATAAGTGTGAAAGTATTATCAATCAAGATAAAATTTCGAACATATTTATCTATATTTTATAATAACTGACATCTCTCATAAATGTACTTAATTAAAAGATTCTTTAAAGCTGCAGTTCTACCAGTGCACTAAAACTGTCTGATGTTCCGCAGCTGCATGCCTATATCCGATATCGCGGGTGGTCGTCTTCGACAAATGCGTTAAAAGCGCGCTCACGCGTGCAGCCGAAGAGGAGGGCCAGAAGAAAGGCCAGAAAGAGAAAGAGAGGAAAGAGAGAGCGAGCGAGTGGTTGCAATAAGTAATTCCATGAAACTATAAATAAACGGCGATACGTCCTGAACGGCTTCACTCGCCCGTAAATCTCGATTCGGAGCATAATCGCCAAAGCAATCTAGAATCTGCCGCGGATCACGGCGGATCTCCCAGCGTGTCCGAGTCTCTCGCCGGATCTTCCTGGTGAGGCTCGCCGTTGCCTCACGGACGACGGTAAGGTAGAATCTATCCATTCTCATCGGTAACCCAGAATTCTGTTATAAATCAGGCCGCGATGTTCATGCCAGACCTGTTTCGAGGCGGCGAAATTAGTCGTTTCGTAATATGTACGTGCTAAGATTATTATCCCTTCTCTTAACTGTAGCCTTGATATCGTGACTCGCACAATCGGAACTGGAAAGTGATTCTTATAAACAAATTATCTTTTTCTTGCAATGCAAAAATGCTGTCACGATACCTGAAAAGATACAATTCATCCTGATGTTTGTTTTACGAAAGTGGAGCAATGTTACGGTATTTATTTCCGCTTCGTTAATCACGATGCTGCATTGTAACACGCGCGCAATCCATTAGAAACTATTTGTTATTATCTAGGAAATGCATTCTAAAAAATCTTCAGCTGCAGTCTTTCATTGATTGTCGGATAAATGGAATCGAGATGAGACGGAGTTATTGCGCAATCACGTATCATATTAAGAGATTGCAATCACGTTCAAAGTGCATATACACACTTTCGTGATGTATCGCAGCCAGGCTAAATTGTATTTACGATCACGTATGTCTGATTTGATTAACTTTTGCGTATGGTGGGGAAAGTGCATTTACAGAAACGCTAGGGTTTATTACTTGCAAAATTTAAAATCAGTGTGCAATTGGGACAAGTGCATCAGCACGGCTCTCAATTGAATATTAGCATGTGTTCAATTAACACAAGCAAGGTTTTCGAGTGAAATTTGTAAATTTTAGCCCTGTGTTCAATTGACAATACTGAAGTCGGATATATTAACATTTTTAACTCACTTATTTTCTTCTGTGTTGTTATCCAATTTATTATAATTTATATGTATTTGTAATGTCTATACACGAAAAAATTCCCGTAACATAATGTAAAGAATACATAAAAACTTTGCTTAAAATATGACAAAATTATGCGATTACATAATATATGTATACATATAATATTATATATATTTACACATATTATAAATACTTGTATTTATAAATATAAGATATAATAATCATATAATTATATTTGTTTTAAATAAGCATCATTCAAATTGATCTTCGCATTATGCCAACTTTTAACTCTGCTATAATAGTAAATATTTTATTAAAATATCTTATTATTCATACATAATATCACGAGTAAGTATATCATTTCCTTCCAAAAAAATCCTACAAAAATGTATGAAGATATGCAACAACTGATATAAAAATCGATGTCAGACAATCTACTGCTAGTGGCGTGATTTCGCGCCATTAATCTTTCCCCGACAATTAACCGACCGTAACGCAGCCGGCGGCTATTAATTGCAATCAAAACGTTATAACACACAACCCAACTGATACGGAATTTAATCTCGTACACATTCTGAGAAAGCATTCATCTTTAAAAATCATGACAGAGAACTGCCTATTACTATATAAACAATAAATACATAAATGTATACATCGACTCAGCGTAAAAAAAAAATTATGCATAAAATGCAAAAAATTTATGCAATCCCACCTTTAGACTTGCATGTTAAACAGGTTTGATAAAAAAAAGTGATTAAAGAAATGTGATCATTTATCTAGCATGTCTTCGATCGTGTTCTGTCTTTTTCCGGCAGATGCCGGGAACATTCAGTATTTTTCTCATTGAGGCAGATAAAACCAAACGTTACAGACGCAATCATTTAAATCTTCTTAATACATTAAGGGAAAAATTACTAAATTTTAATAAATATTTATTCGAATATTACTAATAAAATATTTATTAAATGTATGTATATATTTATTTAATACAAGAAACACTAATTTAAATTAATTATTTTTGTTTTACAAAATAAATATTTATGTACCGTAAGTAAATATTTCATTGGTACTATTCGAATAAATATTTATTAAAATTTAAGAATTTTTCTCTCAATGTAGAAAAGAGTAAAATACTAAGCAAGGAACTTAATGACCGAGATGTTATAACATGAAGCTATCTTTCGATATAAAAATATCTAATCAAAAGAATTTAATAAATCTTTCATTTAGTTAAATATAGTCAAGACACATTATCATATAGTAATTTTAAACGTAATAATAAATCGTAATTATTTAAAAAGAATTGAATAAATTAGGCACAATATCAAATACATATGAAAACAGTATTTTGGAGAAAGGAGGGAGAGAGAAAGAGCATGGCAAAAGTTCTCCAGTGGCGAACCCGCGGAGAAGAAAGAGAAATCGAAGAAGGGCCGCGCCCGTTGATTAGCGGATATCTTAATTACTGATTGGCCGCGCGGACTAATTAAATCGTAACTCAATCAGGAGTCCGACCTGCCTCCTGCGCCATGGCGATTTTACGAGCGTGTACGCGCGGTTTGGGGCCTCCACATACATCGCTGATGGCGTATAGATGACTTTAAAGCTTTGAGTAACGCACTCCAACTACATCCTGCCCCTTTTACATATTCCCTCCACCGATCTTTCTCGCGCGGTAGTGTCTCTTTTTTACTCCATCTTCTCTCTTTGCACGCCTTCCTTTTTTCCATCGGCGACCTCCTCGCTCCAAGGCTGCTTCGACAGCATTATATTCGCCTGGAATAAAAAGTATAAGTAATTAGTAGTACCTACCGCTGCGTCTCCTGCCCGTTGAGCAATGTCCTCCGGATCCTCCTACTTTTCATTCGTATAAACCATTCGGGATATGAATTTTCAATAGCAGATTATGCAGATGCGTTTTCGTACTGGCGTACAAGTTTATCTTTCATCTCTTTGCAAATGTCTGATGCGGGCCCGTGAATTTCGTAACGTGAGGATCAACAGCCCGTATATTCGTTTCGCATTTAACAACAAAGTTTAACAAAATAAATTCTTATTTCATATTTACATTTCTAAATTGCAATATTCTTGTTATAAAGAAATAAATTTCGCTATCAGATGGCCATGATAAATACTGGGTATGCGGGTAAGGAATTTTACACACGAGTACAATAACTCATACTTCTTCTTTCCGTAATACTCGAGTAGGATAGCAATTAACTTGTAAGTCAATTATAACTATAATTACGGTGGATCTCAAGAATTACGTCGGATCCGACGGACTTGTGTCATATTTTGTACACATGTAAAAATACATATTACTTAAATATTAAAATTATTTAAATTGTCAGACTTAAAATACAGTATGAATAATATAAAGAATAAATTATAAGAAAAGACTGCTTTTTCTTTCCTATCTGAAAAAGTCCATGTTAAATCGATAATCGTATCTCTCAAAGTTTATTGTTATCAAAGAAAATTAAAGTGTGAATTTCAAATTTTAAAAAAATTTAAATTTTGTGTTAGTGCATACGTGTACATATGCATACCTGTGTATCCTGCTCACCTATTGGTGCTTAAGCAAGGTTTTCGAGTGAAATTTGAAAATTTTTATTCGTCTATCCAATTGACACAAAAGTGCTTATGTAAGATTTTCGAGTGAAAACATTTATCTTGTTGTATTTAGACGTCTAGCAACACCAAGTGGTACTACTTAAAAAATTAAGCAAGGTTTTCCTGTGAAATTTGGAAATTTTTATTCGTCTGTTCAATTGACACAAAAGTGCTCATGCGAGATTTTCGAGTGAAAACATTTATCTTGTTGTACTCAGACGTCTAACAACACCAAGTGGTTAAAAAAAATTACTACTTAAAGTGGTTAAAAAAAATTACTACTTAAAAAATTAAGCAAGGTTTTCCTGTGAAATTTATATAAATTTTATTCATGTGTCGAATCGGAACTGGTGCTCGAGCAAGGTTTTCGAGTGAAATTTGTAAATTTTAGCCCAGTGTCGAATCGGGACTGTGCTTAAGCAAAATTTATATAACTTATGTAAATACCATTTGTGTTGGAATACCATTTTTCAATAAGAATACAATTATAGTACCACTTGTGTTTTATAAAGAAATTAAATATGATACCTCTTGGGTTGTTCAACCCAAAAAATAAATAATATTTAAAAATGTGTAATCTATTTCAACCTAAGTGATATGAATTTTTCCCCCCAAAAAAACATATGAAATCTTTAAATTGCTCCAATTATAAAGGGAATATTTTGCTCTTAGAAATAACTGCTGTACTACTTTTTTCTCTCATTAAAAAGCCGTGTAAACGATTTTATTGTTGACGGTTTCCTGCGACACTGATTTATTCTTTCGTTTGGCTTATTTCGTGTTGCGAGAGTTGTCTTCGCGTTGATTGAATTTTGACAGATGTTACATTGACAGTTGTGACAAAAAGTAATGTATCGTGGATTCTTTTTAATAGTAAATTTGTAAATTATTTAATATCAAAAGATTTGTAGCGCGCGCATAGCGCGCGCCTGTTTTGTCTAGTAATATAAAATACTTGAGGAAGTCCTCTCTCAAGAATGTATCACTATTTTACATTTTAAATTATTGTTTGCTCGATTCATGGGATATGAAAAAGTAAAGTAAATTAGGATAAAATTTGTTATAATATATGATGAAAAGAGTAAAATCATATAATGTATACTTATGAGGATGTTTGATTGTGGAAGAATATTTTTTTATTTCGTGACAAATTGTTAGCAACAATATGACGACAATCAATAAAAGAATTATAAATAGCTTAAATTTTTCATTTTTTAAACGCTGAAATTTTAGTCAGGTTAGAAATAAATTCGATGATTTGTCTTCGAAAATAAATTTGTAGGAATTCTTAATTAACATTAATCAACGATTTCCATGACGATTCGTAGGTATATATTCGTTTTACAAGGTACCCCTTATATATATATTAGCTGTTTCTAATCATGACTAGACGATTACGTTTACCATTTAACACAATTCATCAATATTTTTATTACCAACCGCGCTCAAGGCCAGCCGTAAAAAAGGCTTATAATTGACCAATTTATAAGGCTATAAAAAGTTATAGTCTTTAATGTAAGGATATTATCAACATCGCTATATGTAACATAAGAATACACCAATATTTTGCGAAATAATTAATATTTTACATATATTGTCCAATTTTTTATGTTTCTCATTAAAATTTATTAAATCCAAGTTAAAACTAAATTTAATAGTAAAAAATATCTCGTACGCATAAATTATACAGATACAATAAAAGTTATATCTTCTAATGTTTTAAAAATTCAAAGAGTAAATGTAAAGAATACTTTAATAAAGAAAAAGTACAGTAGACAAATATTTACAAGTTTTTTAGAATATATGATTTAACTTAAAGATATTATAAAAAAATAAAAAACCAACACAACAAAGAAAACACGATTAAAGAGAAAAAAATATGATAAAAAATTCTCAGTACAGAAATGCAACTATAAATACGCGCCTAGATTTGGTAAATTTAAAACATTTTGTTACTCTGATATTCGAGCAACAGTAACATTGGGCAGGAAACGAACATCTTAACTAATGTAAGGGATGGCAGAGACAAAAAGGGTGATATCAGCATATGCGAATTTTGTAACAAATTGGTGGGTATCGTTGACCACTAGAGCCGCCCGAAACCGCCTCTCTTTATATTTATAATAGCGATCGTTTCATCATCCCGATCGCCTTCAGCAGAGCGGTTAACTGCTCCATACACGGAGCAATTAATTATGCGTAGTCTGCATTAATCTTTGCAAATTGGGACCGAAATCTTCAGAGTACGCCCTACAATTTATAGTACTCTCTGCGCATCTGATCACTCAATAAAACCAAACCATCCTATACAACAAATGTAAATTTCTCTTTTTAACTTTCTGACTCGGCTTTATAAGTCAAACGATAGAAAGGCAAGGTATTTTGTTACAGAATCATTATAGCGTTTCAAAGTGATTTTTTAACTGATGTATAATTCGCGATAAGAGCTGTGATTTTATTTATGCGTTTTCGTGACATATGAAAATAAATAAATACATGTAAATATAAATTTCTGCTTCTTTCAAATATAAAATTAAAATACAATTAATTCTTACATTAATTGTTGAGAGTATTTAATATTTTAGATTACAATCCAATAAAAGTGATTAGAAAATTGTGACAAATACTTTAATTACGTTACTTATTTATTCAATCTTGTCGAGAATCAATTTTTGCGCTTCATAAATTCTTCGGCAAGATACTGTTATCAATTCTTGCTCCTTAGATGTATACAACAAACGAATAAAGGACTGTACGCCGTTTCTTCCTACTACACACGGTAATGACATAAAGATATCCTTTTCTAGTCCATGTTGGCAACCCTAAAATATTTGACATTTTTAGTCAACGAAGGACAGGTGCTATTCACAGAAATATATTTGTAATTTATGATTGTAAATAAAAAAAATTACGTATATTTACATATCATTCGAATACTTCTTTATGTTTATATATATCGTTATCTTTTATTGTTTATTATAATCATATAATGCGAGATTAAAAACATTAAAGAAAACAATTTCGAGGTATATCAGCAGTATTTTCTGACAGAAGTTTAATAGTTATAATAAAACTTATCGATAATAAACCTTCACGAACGTAGAAACAGTAAAACAGGCGCAAGTATTGCGCACGATAGCATCGATAATTTCGCTTGCACAGATTCCGACTCCCCAACTGTGATAGCCTTTCTTGATGATCAATTCGTTATCAGTATTGACGACTTTCATATGCAAATCTCCCCAAGATTCTGGATCCGTTCTTGTGCCGATCTCTTTGTTTATATCTTTTAAAGGCATGCCCATTACCGCAACGGCGGACCAGACTGGCACTAACATATATTAAAATAAGGAAAATAAGAGAGAACAGAAATATTAAAGAAACGAAGAAATCGACTAGATTAAATAAAAAAAGGACAGAAATGTTTATTACGATTTATAATACTTTAACTAATTACCAGATGCTGGTCCGCTCTCGCCAATGACTAACGCTTGAATCGCGCTTGCTGCAATTCCGAGTTTTCGAGCGATAAAGTACTGAAACCTGCAGCTGTCCAGAAATGTTCCTAGTCCTATAACACGATTCGGTGGAAACCCAGACAGCTTCATAGCAACGTACGACAGAATGTCGACTAAATAAAAAGATTGAAATAATTCAAGTCTCATACCAAATATATGTGCAACGTTCAATTAAAATTGATCTATTATGAATTATAATGCCTAATTTAAATTAATTTAAAAGTTATAAAATATCTTGGTAGAGAAGCGAGAGGTATTATGTATTCGTGACATATTATCATCTGTCAAATGTATCAAATGCCAATTAGAAAAGCCAAATGACATATATGTTCGTAATTCTGATATGGCAAACACTTTAAATATAGTAATAAGACATGTACCTGGCTTTGAAAGAATGAGAAGAACGCTGTTCGGCGCGTACTTGGAGACGTTCGGAATGACGTCCTTGAAAATTTTCAGATTACGCTCTAGATAATCGGCCAGCTGCTGATCTTCGCGAGACTGGCTTCCAACTGTGATCACGCACACCGCTGCGTCTCTGGCATGAGCATAATCTATCGGAGCGTAATACACGCTGGATGATTTATCGTTTATCACAGGATTTTATTTGTTTCCACGTAGCTTTTGCACAAGGGATATTTTTGTAAAAAAAAATTGTATGAAAAGGATAGATCTATTCGAGAAAAGATAAATCTGTTCTCTCTACTTTCAAAGATCGCGAAAGAAATTAAAAAAACTTCCGCGGGTTTACCTTATTAACGTTATTATCGTTTATTATCATTATCGCTAATTAATTTCTAGGTATGCGCGTCGCTCGTACGTCACTTATTGCATGTCGTCGAGTGAAATTACCGCGATGCTTATCTTAATTTTATTAACATCTCAAAATGTCTCAATGCGGGCAATAAAGCGCACGAACGTCACCTCTAGCGACCTTATCGCTAATCGCACAATTTACTTATCCGAACGTTAAAGCGCGGTTGTTTTGAGATAATTGCTCGTTACTCGCGGACAGTGTAATGACGGTCTCGCTATTTTGCCGCAGCCTCCTCCCATCATCGGGCTTCACCTTTGGTACCGACAATCTTGGGATTGCCGAGGTACGCGGCCGCATGGCTGATGTCTTCTGCTTCCGCCTTGGCGAGATCCTCGTTTGCATCTAAGAGGACGAGCTCGGAGGCGAGACGCTGCGAAAAATCACAGGGGGATGAACGGATAGAAGGTAGAGAATGGGGTAGCAAGGTAGAGGAGCTATAGTGAGTAATTAATGGCAACCGATCGCTGTGTGCCTGCCAGCGCGCGCGGCGGGGCAGCGTTATTACGCGCCTCGAATCGTTACGTAACGGGAGCACATCAGGCCCTTCCGTCGGGAATCGCATTAAGATACGAGCAAGCGCGCGATCAATCGCCGTTTGTAAAGTCCCCTAATGCGAGGAATCGTTAAGATCCGATCAAGAAGCGCGTTATTTTCGGGAGGAGCCCGCTACGTCGGGCCTCGCCGCTTCGTTGTGGCTGCCGGTACCTGGTGACGCAAACGACATCTTATGCAGAGCAATAACTCATTCACGAATAATTATGGGACCGGTACGGCTTCTTCTCGTCGGTTCCTCTCTTCTCGGGGATTACTACCTTCCGTCCCACCTCCGGCAGCCGCTGTGCTACAAGATTTTCGACCGTAGCCCGTTCCACATGAAATGTCAAACGAGCATGAAGAATGCTTCTACGACCCCCTGTCCGCACGTGCTTCATTTTTCTCCCGCAATCACGGTTTCCTCGTAAATGTTGTCTATTTGTTTCCCCATGAATTTTTTAGTTTCATTAACGTAGCGTATATATCGGATATATCGTAAATGTAACGTTATACGAGTCTGTGAAGTGTGGCAAATGGCGCGGCAAACGAGCGGTATAAGGGACCGCTGGTAATCTATATTCGTTTTTGAACGACGGATCATTAAGCTTCGAGCGGTTCTAATTTGTGCAGGCTAATTTGTGGTATAATGAGATATTTGGACGATCATGTAAATCACCCCGTTAAAGTTAATGAGCATTATTCTCCTAGGTCCTCCGTATCGTATACAAACGCGTTTTTGTGCTAATAGCGACGGACACGATGCTTGTCAACTGTGTCAAGTGTACACTTTACCAAGACGCTTGCATCCGAACAGACGGACGTATTTTCCTCGGACAGATGGTGCTTTAACACTTTTACGTTGTGAGACAAACACCGGGCTAAGTACAAAATGACTTTTTAATATATTTATGTTACGCTCTCCTGCTTCCGATCCGCTGTTATGTACACCACTCAATTATTATACTTCATCAAGAGAGTGTGACTTCCAAAAAAGTATGGAGTATCGTAAGGTGCTAATTTTTTACTTAGTTCCATTGTCATTTTTTAATAATGATAGCTTAATTCTCCCTATTATTTTTACTAAATCACTTAAACATATGCACAATAATTTCTCATTACCTGACATCTCACAATTTCTCCGTAAGAGGACATAATTACTTTCATATTGAGCACCGACGTAGATATGGCCTGGGACATACGAACGACGTATCTTTCGCCGAAGGTTTTGTCGGATGTAATTTGCGCAGCTTGATACGGTCCATCCAACACGGTGTGTCGCAATGGGACAAGAACCAGACATAACAAGAAGAAAAAAGAAGTCTGGCGCGTATAGTTGTGAAGAATTTCGGTAGGTTCGTAAGGTGGACGGTAGGCCGTAGCGGTTATATTTTCGTACCTCGCGATGATCTCGTTGATGCGATCTGCCATGCTGCGACGCGAGATGCAGCAGCACAACTTGTATCTTTCGCTTCTTGCTCTTCTTCTTCATGCTCTTCTTCCTGTTTTTTTCCGCAGCGTCTTCGGCCACTGAACGTTCCGGTAATCAAGGGATCTCCATGATCATGTCGGACAAGTGCCACCGAAATTTCGAGCTCCGTACTTAACTTAAAAGAAGTACACGTTTTCTAATTTTTATAAAGACTACGGAAGTCATTTGTCACTGTCAAGGGAGCCAACGAATGGTTTTGAGGAAATTTGTGGCATTAATTTAATGGAACGCTGGCAATTTTCCTCAAAAGCTGTCATCATACGCGGTAACGAATTTCCTAATATCCTTATTCTCGGTATATACTTATACCGTATTAATCTTCTCGATAATATACACGATAAACTTCACTATATATTATTTAGTTTCTCGATATATGCACCGTAAGATAGTCCAACGAGAAGTCTATCGTCCGTCAGTTACGCCCTCCGCGTCCCACCACGTGCGCACGCCATTGTTTGCCCTCGTAAATTTGCGGAAACCGAAACCTAGAATTAGTCGCCCACATTTATTATCCTCTGCCGGAATGTACTCAGCATATGGATACAACACTGTTGCACCTTGTAACGTCGCAGCCCACAATGTGTTCCGTCTAACTGTTAATTTTCCCTCCTTGATGCAACAGACAGGAATTATGCCTAAACAATACAATGGCAATATGCGGTTTCATTTAGAATGTTACAAACAATTTCACGTTTCTCGTATTTCCCATTATTACATAATTCAGAGCTTGTTAAGACCAAAAGAAGAAAATAAGTGCGTCTATGCGCAACTGTCCCATAAAATTTCTGAGAAGCGCTTCTAAGCATGTCCTCTATAAAATCTTCAATTGACTACTATTATGTAGTAATACTACCTGCGTGTGTTTCGCGGGGATTTCAGGCGAACCGTGTTATAAATTGCAGTCTCTCTCCATAGTTACCAACATAAATCAGCTGGTTAGAGCCGTCCTGCGGGGGCGCATTGGTCGACGTGTAAATGCTCGCGTTACGATCCGATAACGAGCGAAAGGTTCGGCCCACTTCTCTACAGCTTCTATCGTCTTCTTCCTGCTATCTCCCTCCCTCTTCCATGTCTCGTCCTGCTCCTTCCTATAGCCGAATTCCCTCTTCTGGTCTTCCGTGGATCATTTGCATAATAGCCTTTTTGAGCCGGCACACATGTACACACTAACGAGCCTACATTCAGGATTCGTCTCCGTAAACCTGCATGTATACTCGTGCATAAACCTACACACACGTTGGCCAGGGCATTCCTTGGCCCCGTCGTCCTTTGTTGGGCGCAACTCGAGTATCTCCCAAGGTCCAACGTGGAGCATTATATCTCTGATTCTCGACGAACAAATACGAATTACGTGCTCGAGCCGTGCGGATATCGACGCTATGTCTCATTCACCCGGTATCATTGTCGACATGTTTAGATTGACGTATCGAGCACATTATCGTATCATCTGATGGAATGAGGCACAGATCGATTACGCACGCGTGCATTAATCAATGTTGATACACCTTTCTCGATGTATATAAATGTGCATCAATGAAGTATATTAGTATTGACGTTGACTTATACGCATCAAAATTTTTACGAAGTTATCAATAATTTACGAGATATAATGTTATAGTGTTACACTATTAAAAAATAGATAATAAATTGAAAAAGCATGTATACTTAAATTTATTGCACTGAAAGCAAATTAATTTGTAATTAAATTGTTACACTTGCATAATATTTATCATTATGAAGGTTATAAAAATAATATAACAATTTTTGTCCATCATCTACTACATGTGCAAAATTTAATAAAAAATATATGTGCTGCTGTTTTTTACGTGGTAATAAAATAATTTAATCATTATTATAAAAATATATCATATACGCGCAAAAAAATTTAAAGATCGAAATGACTTGAAAGGTTAGAAATTAGAAAGAAATCAAAAATACACTAACTTTGAATAGAATCGCTATAGCGACCGCGACACCCTTGGGCGCACTGCCAACGACGACGACCTTGACACGATGGCCATCCACAAGATGTTCTGCCTGTTTGAACAGTAAAGCAGTTACCGTGTTGCCGCAGATCTCAGGTGATTTCCTTCTTCTTTCGGTCATATCCGATACACCGACTCTCTTCCACTTCGCGATATAACACCAAATAATTTAGACAAACCAAAAATCGCTTGACATCGTGAATATCTCTAATTGAAACCACGAAATTTGACGCTCCGTCATTAAAATTTACCATAAAATAGGATGCGTCTAGAAAAGCAGACAGTCGAAAAATATATTTTTGACAGGAGGTCAATGAAGTTGACGACGAGTACGTAACAAGTAGATTTACAAATCGATTTGGAACGACTGATTAAAATGAAATATGCAATAGGACTGATTCCGTATGATCAAACGTGAGAGAACTCTCTTCGCCTCTCGTGTCCGACGTATCTCGTATGCTCATAATGTACTATATGTACCAGATGTGAACCTTGAGTTATCTTGTAGCAGAAGATATACAATCCGATTAACACGTTCGATCACGGACGAAAAGATGCTATCGATAAATTCAATCGCGCCGTACAGAATCAATTATAGTCGAAAAGAATACTCGATATATACAAAAAGGTATAAGCGCTCGTAGCAGATGTAGAGAGGAATCGCCAATTGGACGCATCGTTTCTGTAGTTTTTTCGTTTTTCTGGGGATAGAAGGTCGTAAAATTGATCGACAGCTGCTGCGAAGCCGCACAGGTGGGATGCGCTGCGTTCCTAGAGAGATACTGCCAATTTATGTTTTATAGGATATTTGAGAAGGGATCGAGAAGAGATTCTTAAGACTCTTTTATTCCATCCTCATAGACCTACTAATTTAGTACTCACTATTTTTTTCTTATTATTGTACAATGGCGTACTGTTTCATCGCAATCTTTGAATTTTCACCTTTAAAAAAAATGTATATAATATATACGTGTAACACAACGACTTCGGTACATAACAAGACCTAAGGTTAATATATAAAAAAGAGTTGTAGTTTAAATTATCCAATCTCCTTTAGCCGCAACCCCCAGCCATATACTCGCTTCGCATGCAATGGAGAGTGCATTTTCATCCGCCCTTTCACCTTTCCACCGTACATCGTTCGGCTGCGTAAATCAAAATTCGATCGAGCAAAAAAGAAAGGATAATAAGCTCCGCACGCGTGCAACATTGTAGCGCGAGTTACATGTACCGTTCGCAGGCAATCTTAGGAGAACGCGGCTGGTTTAATTTTCCAGGAAGTCGCGTTTCACTCATATATCGTTTATTACGGCGATCGAATGTACGCACACGGTAACCAGTTGCCAGGTGCAGCATCGCCTTTATTGATGAAGATGCATTCTAGGATCGTCGCTTCCTCCCTTTTCCCTTCCTCTTCTCATTCGCCATTTCCGCACCACGTATCCGTTCTCAGGTCCTCTGCGCTTCTCGCTCTCCTCTTTTCCTCGATCCGCCGATCGTCACTCTTCAATGTCGCTCGACTCGCGAAGAATGCCGCACTCACGCAGCACATCGCGGATGCTGTCGGCGCACCGTTGTACCGCCGTCTTTTCCTGATCGTTCAGCTTCTGTCGCAACCTGGCGTACACACCCTCCCGGCCGAGAACACAGGGTACCGACATATACACGTCTTTATCGGTTCCGTGGGCGCAACTCTGCAAACACAGAAATTCCTCGAGCTTGTTTCCCCCAGTCACGCCAATCAACATGGTGCGTCTCAACAATGCTTTTGTCTAAAGTACGGATTGTCAGAATAGTTATAAAGTTAACAAGATAAAAAAGAATGGATTAAAATTTGTTATTCTTTTACAATTATTATATGCAAGTTCCAACTTTCTTTCACATTTGATTGCTAATTAATTATCCTATGTTGCAAAAAAATTAAGTTAAATTGAAATATTAAAATTAAATAAAAAATTTAATTAGTTAATTAAATTTTTATTCAATTCAAATTTGTCTTTAGAATTAAGTTAATACGTTTGGTTAATTTCTTTGATTTCGAAGTAACGTCATCGATAAGCTATTAAAATGTATCCTAAAGTCATTCAGTAATTTTACAGAACATTAACTTGATTATATCTCTCACATGTATGTGCGTCGACACTGGCAACACGGCTTTAGTATTCCTGACGATGGCGTCGATGATTTCAGCGGTACAGAAGCCGAGAGCCCAACAACTCGGTCCTCTCTCGCCCTTCTTCCGATTAAGCTCCGTGTCGCTGTAAACACAACGCGAAAATTTTATTACTTCCTTAAATTCTCTCGAGAATGTCTCGTGATCTTAACCACTGACGTTTTATTTACAGCTTCGGAAATGTCACGCCACTTCTCGGGATCATCCGCCTCACCCATTCGTGGGTTTATGTCGCGTAACTTCGTACCCGCCACGTGAACGCTCGACCATATGGGAACTGTATAAAAGCAGCAGATGTTGGAGGGAAAGAGACGCGGTTAAATGTTAGGTCGTTTCAATTTAACTAAAGTATGTGATATTTTTCAGCACAAATTCGAGTCGAATCAAATCAAATGCCTTCACATTTATTGTCAACTATTTATTATAAATTTTTACTTAGCACATCATTTTTTGTAATTTCTTTCTAGAATTTTTACGATTAATTTTCTCGTCTGTTAAAAAATTTGCAATATTATTAAAAATACTTTATTACATTTAAATTAGTGTTTAATGGGAAAATTTGATTCAAATTCGATTTATATAATATATTCGAATCAAAAAGAATTGATTCATGAAAATTTTAGATTCGATTTGATTCGATCTTTCAAAACTTGATTCGCACATCTCTAGCATTTGCATATTTAAAAATTATGCCTGTATATTTACATTGTTTGAAAATGTTTTGATAAAATATTAGTGCAAAGATAGTGTTTGACAAAATCTTATTATTAAATATTATTGCACTAACAAAAAGAGAATGACCGTTCGTAAATCTGTATAAAATTAGTCAGGACGTCAATCAAGTACCAGATGTGTCGCCCTGCGCGCCGATACTCATGCAACTGATCGATGTACGCGCCAGTCCCAACTTCCGACTCAGTAAATCCTGAAACCTGCAGCTATCGAGCAAAGTCCCCGTGCCAAGCACTCTGCTTGAGGGAAACTTGGACAACTTCCAGGTGATGTACGACATCACGTCGATCGGTTGAGTTACAACTAGTAACACCGCCTTACAGGCCAACTTTGCGATTCTAGGGACGATCTTCTTGTACACCTCGATGTTGCGCTTCACATTCAACTCCTCCTCGGATTTCTTTTCACAAACCGCGATTACTACTACTGTCGAGTCTTTTATCTTGTAGACATCTAAAATATAATCAATTGCTGATCGTAGATTATCGTGGAATGGTGATTTCTAGGTAAGGATGTATCTTGATGTTTTAGACACATTTTCCTGAGAGAGTTAAGGTATAAATCGTTCCGAATCTTTGGAGAAGACACTTGGATATTCACGCGAAAGAAGTCGTAACGGGAAATAGCTTCGTTAAGAATCAGATATGCCTTTCCGGAGAATCTCTCTCGCCGGGGAATGTCTTATTCAACCGCGCAATCATCAGCTCCTCGGAAGTGCGTGGAATACAAAACGACGAGAGCGGATAAGAAATTTTCTCCCCTTTCGAGAGAGAGAAGAGACTCCGCCATCGGAAAAGATGCGCCGATAACGACGGTGAGAGAAGACAATCCGGCGTGGTCGGAAAAATAAAGAGTACAGATCCGTGGCAACACCTTCACAAAATGCTTGTAGTAACACGCAGCGGTACCGCAACTATACGGAAGATACATTTACGACGGAGAGAGATGTTGTTACAGATAACTTGGCAAACCCGTAAAAAAGTCGTCCCACTTGTTCCAGTAATTGCTACCTCGCACGAGACAAGATCAGGAGGAATCATTCCGCCTATCCTATATAGGTATAAATACAAACGCTACGCGTTGTATGTACGCAACGCCGAGGAAAGTCGAACAAACCGAAATCATTTCCGAGATCAAACGTGGAGCAACTCGATGAAACTATTATATCCACGAGATCAAGCCGGACCCGTACTACACACTTTCCGTTACAGTCCTTCTGGATTCCCACGAAGGATACGGCGCTTTTATAACCGGCCGACTTGCCGGACGGGGTAACCGTGCGCTGTACGCATGTTGGAAACAGAAACAGAAAACCGCGTCGTGGAGTCGATCACGACCGAGATAAATAAGAGTGGACGAGATTTACGAGAGTGTTCGTGAAAAGCTCGGGGGAAACGTTCGCCCGGTTCACCGGCGTATAAGCGCCCGGCGATGTAGATGAGAATCGAGATTAAAGGACAGGTCCGAGGGAATTCTGGCCCCCGAAACTCGCCGCTAACTCAAAACCCTCACCTATGTGAGAGCGTTGTTTCTGAATCGCTGCACGTTGACAGGGGGACCCTTCACGGGCAACCTAACGGATCGTCGATTTTAAATGGGTGTTGATCGGAGCCGATGATCGTGCGACACGACGGTGACGCTCGGCAGACTCATCAGTTCGGACGTATCAATCTAAAATTTCTGGAATTCATGCTGTCGTAAGCTGCCTCGCACCTAACGCGCGGAAGGTCCTACATAGATCCGTAGGCGTTCACGACTCGTTGATTCCGTGACTGTGAGTAGAGCACGACGACGGGATCATCCGAAGTGTTAACCGCTGTGACAACTCTAACACTGGCTTTATCTGACACGGATAATGCGACGATGCCTTTCTTGTAAGAATGATGTATGGTTAGAAAGCAAGAGGGGGGGGGGGAAGAGAAGTACAGTTGAATGAATAGGTATATTATGTAATTGTTATAGTTTTCATTTATCGCTATGTATATATAATATCTAAATATGTATCTTTAGCAAAATACCTGATGTGCCAATCACCAGCGGGCATCCCAGAAAAATACCGGCTTGCTGAATATCTTCGGCTTCGGCAGAAGCCTTGTCCGAATTTTGATCGATCAGACATACCTCGCTTGCTATGCGCTGAACATTAAGTGAAATGAAACGATCAATCAAATGTTGTGAGCTACATATGATTGCTCTATACATATACTGACTCTCATGAGAATTGCGATAGCGCAAGCCATTCCAACTTTTCTTGTACCCACGATCGAAATTTTGACAGGATGCGGATAGGTCTCACACGGTCCCAGCTGCGTCGTTATTAAAGCGTTCTTCGTGGTTGTCGTGATCGGAGTTTTATCGATCTATTAAAGACATTTTTCGATTGACGATTTGAAAAAAATTTTGTTAAATCATTAAAATAATTGTATAGAATTCTCAAGAATAATGAGCAAGGCAGTAAAAAGTTTTGAGTACACTTTAGATTATTTTGATTGAATAAAATTATCAATAAAATTATTTTGAGCTCTGTAGCCTGATAAATTTTTAGATACTTGAGCAAAAATACTGTTCTTTCCGTGTAAAAATAGATTTTATATCAATAGAAATATCTCTAATGTCACACAAGCAAACGTTATTTCTCTCTCTAGATTTGAATTCATTTATTCGAAAGAGCCTTATCTCCGACTTACGTCGTCGCGTTCGGTTTCATCTGGCACTTGGCCGTCGACATTGCTGTCCCCTAGGGTATCGCCCTTTTTAGATGTGTCAGATCCTTCGTCAGCCATGCTTCAGTCGTTGCTGTTAGCTCGCTGAGCAGCTGCATGAGCAGTACATTTAATGAGAACACGATCCCATCCGTCTGTGTACTTTAGTAAATATGTGTGTACTCGCACCCTGCTTCGAGATGTATTAACGCTTTAGGTGTATCAGCCGCGTCGTTTCATCATCCTCATTACCTCAATCGCGTGACTTCCTTTTCCCCGTGTTATTAACTCCGGACGCTCGTCGCGGTGGTCGCAGCTTCTCAGGAAGGGGCTTATAAATGAACAGCGGTCACTGCTTACGCTTATGCAGATCCGGATCGACCTACGCAGAAACGAGGCATCGAGGTTTTTGAGGTGAATCGGGTATACCGCCGTTATGAGGAAGAGAAAACGTCCGCGAAGAAGAGGTAACCGCGCGAGGGAAGACTCCGACTGGAAGAATAACGGCGGAACTTATCCGCGCGCTTTGCTGTAAATTAGCCGCAGGTAGTCGTTGTAGAAACGCCAGTTACCCCTCGCTTACCTCCCGTCGCTCCGGTGCGCGATGTTCCGCCGGGTATACGCTCCCGCGGCATGTACTCGCTCGCGAATACATATATACCCACGCACGCGGTTACGTGTGCGTCGCGCGTAAAACGCTCGGCTTTGCTGTGCCGAGACCTATTAGTTGATCATGGCGAACGAATATGATTTTAATGACTGTTCCGAATGAAATAATTAACCTCGTGGCACATGTTAAATCATATACGGGCTTTCTCAACCGTTTCCGCACCAGGAATTTCTATTAAATCCCGAGATTAAATTTTTCCATAAAATGAAATACTACCGCCGACGGAGACAAATCCTCAATAACTAATAATTGATACGCGCCAAAGCTCTGCGTAGTATATTTTATACGTCTAGTACGTTAAGCTCTTTCAAAGTTCAAGCGCGTGAAAACAACCGAAGAATTTTATCTTTTCATCTTTAATTTGCATCGACGTTTAATAACTTCATAATTATGCCTCTCGATGGAAATTTATGTAAAGAAAAAATTCAAACGCATAAGTGGCAAAGTCTCGCCGAAATTTAAAAAAAGTCTAATATATCATATATGTTGAAACGGAAGATTATTAACGTCACCTTGTTATATTATCTTCGAGACAGCTCTAAAGACTCTGGGCAAACCATAGTAAAAAGAAAAGGAAGCATGTGATGCCATATATTCTTCCGAATGCACGCGTTGAAAGTAACTCCTCGTACCTGCGATATAATGTTCGAGCGACAATCTTAACCATCTGAAAAGGGACCAGTTAAAAAAAGTAAAACTTTTCCATTTACTTTGGTGCCCGCAGATAAATCATGCCCGATGCATTTAGGAGTAGCGAACGAGGCGTTCCCAGTAGTTTGGACGCATCGCGAGGTTTTAACACACATTCGAAGATGGATCTGCCTCTCGAGAGAGGTCTCGTTTTTCGCGCGTGGTCCATACGACTGGCCCGATCCGCGCTCACGGACACATTCAATTTTAGCGTTAATAATCGCCGGGAAAAATGACGACCTTAAACGCGGCCATTCATCAGGACCGATCGATATTGCGAATGCACCTTAACGACGGAGAGATACCATCGAACGTCCCGCTACAAACTTATTGAATCGCGTCAAATAATATACGAGCCAATAATGTATGAATAGTCCTGCAATTATGGCCCGCCGATTGTATCTAAGGGCGCGTTGTAATTTAGTAATCGTTCATTCTCACCGCGCCGAACCGAGAGTCGACGAATATCGGTGGATCGGCCGCGGTGGTGCGCATTTTTTTTTTTTTTTTTTTTT
>QKQZ01053370.1:0-12666 GCA_003595255.1 Solenopsis fugax
GGCAGCGGCGGTCAGTAACGGTGGTCGGCTGGTCAGCCGCTGGTGGCTCTACGCCGGGCGAGATGATTTAATGCCGGGGCTGCCCCACCCTGGAATGCGCGTCGTTTGCGCGAGATTTTCGAAAAATAATATCGGGCCACCCGAGCGCGCGAGCCGGCCGGCAATATTATGCGCCATTCGAATACATTACCCGGGGCATTATACGCGCGCTCGCAGCGTTCGGTGGTCGACGACTTTTCGAGCAATTCTGCGTTCTGCTTCACTAGTTTTCTCTTTGTCCGCCGCGGCGAGCGCGGCGAGCGGTGCCTGAAAATATTTCGCCTTTCGCGTTCCGGGACGTTACGAATTAATTAAACAAGATGCGTAATTTATATCGTGACTTCCTCGGAGCCTTAAAATTGTTAACGAGGTCTCAAATTAGAAGCGTGTAATAAAATTAAGGGGCTACATTTGCGGACGACACGCGAGATTATTTCTCGTTATGTCAACTCTTATTAAAGTAGGTTGACCATAGATATTTTCCGAGCGCAGCAAATTGATTTTTTATTTTATTTTTTTTGCAATACACTTACGCGAATAAATTGCCGGACCTATTTTCTTGTCAAACACGTCAATACCGTTATTACGAGCCTTTACCTGTCCAACGAAGTGGTTATTACTTTCTTGGTACGTATCATTACGCTCACTATGTTCGCGTCTTTAAGGATTTATTTTATCCAGACAGAGAGACGTTAGTCTGTCCGTTGGTCGAAATTGAAGGCAACTTGCAAAACTGGGACGCACAAAGGGCGACGTATGCAAAATATAAGCATTTTACCGCGATAATTTAGCATTTCTATAATGAGCTAGCAAGTTATTTCGGCTCTGAACAGCACGATATCTCGACACTGATCATCAATATTATGTCATTTTTAACATAAGCTCTCGTGGCATAAGGAGCGCTCGGTTGAGGGGATTATATCTCGTCAAAGAGAGAGAGATTTCAAAATGAAAACACAGTTCTTCTTCTGAAGGGGAGGCATGCGCTTTCTTAACAAGCATTCTGCGCATTCTTGCGCCGACGAACAGTCAGCTGATATATGACCGCAGATCGATATTACGTCCCAAGAAACACGGGAACGGCGTGCGGTAGAAAAATTCGGATGCGGCCCTGAAAGTGGCAACCGGCCTGCTTCGAGGACATCAGGTAGGAATATAAAGGTTCTGTTCCCAACGGGAGGTTGCCGGCGTCCGGACCGGCTGATGTCCGGACGTGTCATATTAGGATAACCAGGTCCCCAGGATTCTCCACAGTCCCCCACGCTCCTCCACGCGTTCGCAGCTCGCACGGATGCACGCTCTCGCGAGAGACACGGATATATACGCGAGATTGTTAAAATTCTCCGAACTTTTAAAAACTCCGTCGTCGTCCCCGTCGTCGTCGTCGCGCTTAAATCGCATAATTTTTCAGTGCCGCAATTTTCCAGGGAGTTTCCACGGGACTGCTCACCCGCAGGCAGAGGCGGCGTGAAAAGTGGACCGATTTAGCACACTCGATCTCCGTTTTCTCGTTTTCCTCTGTTCACGTTCATAAATTATTCACTATTCTCCCTCCGGACCTCCGGGTTTCGAGTAGTCTCTATACAGTATCCCCGAGTCATCCGCAGATCACACGCGTATTAACCCCCTATTGTTATCTCCTGGAGATGGGTATTATTTAGAAAGAAGTCACGAAGAGTCGCTCTCCAGAAAATAAAACGGAGAGACGGAATTGTTGAACGGTTTTGGGATGATACCGCTGTTTTCTGCTATCCAGTGGTAAAGCCCCACTTGTCCTCGCTCGTTCTTGATGGCCGTGCAACACTTTCCAACGAGATACACATCTTAGATCGCGTTCGAATTTCAAAGAGGACCGATATAAGTGGTTGTCGAGACACCTGGCTCGATATAGGTGACAGAGAGCCTGGCTAATCGTAGTAAGCCGACCAGTAAATTAGCGCCGGTGAGGCTTGCCCGTGGAACCGGTAACCGACGAATCGGCACGGCGGGGACCCACGAAGGCCGTCACCGAATCTTTAATGGGCATTCGCATTTTTCAACTTCCCACGTTTAGCCGGGCATAGACACGTCCCTAAGCCGCGTGCGCCCGTAAATTAGATTTCTGCGACGGATGATTTGTGATCGTCTCCTCGCATTCGCCAGGAATCGCAAGTGACGAAAAAAAGGAGGAAAAGGAAATCCACCTCGAGCCGTCTATTCGCGCGCGCGCTCGTGTGTGTGTGGAGAAGTTGAATTTTCCAAATTCAACTTCTTTCCAAGATGCATTTCGCGAAAGGAAAAACGGCGAGAGACGCGTGAAAAAATTGAGACTGAAAATTGCCAGCTTTTTATGCAAAATGAAACGCACGGTTCGAAATTCATTGTTGCCGTTTGCCGATGAAAACATAAAAATTTGTGAAAATTGCATTAATTCGAATTGATCAATTGACATTTTGCACATTTTGTTTTTCTTTACGCGCACTACGCTGTCATTAATTGATACGCATCTCGTGTAATATTCGTATTACCAGCAATCACATTCACAATGAGATTAATTTCGAGCTGAAACACGATCTGCAATTAAAGCGCGGTACAGGGGTCAAGTTAGTCGGATAAAATTAAGCTTCGGAATTCCCGCTTGAAAATCGTGAAGTAATCGGAGAACATTTAATCGGATTTCTCATCGCTAGTGTGCACAATGCATTTGTCATTACAATGCGCACTGCTCGCACAAAAATGTAACGCTTTAATAAACTGCAAGCTGAAAATATCGCGCGAGTTAGGCTGCCAATCCGCAAATTGACGATTAAAATAAAAATGTTTTAAGAGAGAAGATTGGGGTCTGGAAATTCGTCGAAAAAAATTACCGTTAAGGGCCACGTTGAGCAAATTCGCTACAGGCAATTATCGTGCAGCGAATTACGTCGCAAAAGCGACGACGATATTGTCAGAGAGGGAGGGAGAGGGAGAGGGGGGGAGAGAGAGAGAGAGAGAGAGAGTGGCCGGATTCCGTTAGATACTCACATAATTACCCCTGTGTTTTCGTGCATTCACATCAAGTGACGTTCATACGGTCTCGTCAATGACGTCCGCGAGCCAAAGGGGAGCGACTGTTTATTAAGGGACAGGAGCTGCGGGGGTTAGTATAGGAATGCGCACCACCGGCGGCAATAGAGGACTACTGTCTTTGATGTCGCGCCTCGCTACGAGGCTTTGTGCCACGACGGACAATAAAATGGGCGGAATCTCGTTTTCACGCCCGTTTGCTACAGACGTGCAAATCGCTTCTCCCGGATTTCTAATAAAGTGCACGGTCCAAAACGCATCCAACTGAAAACATCATTGACAACCGATTCATAATAACGCCAATAATCATGAGCGGGAGAGTATTGTCAAATAAAATATATATTAAATTCAATTGAGAAAGATATGTTATTATTAAAAGAAAAAAACGTTGAGGGAATAGCAACATTCTTGTAATATATCATAATATGTGTTATATAGATTATATCTGCACTGAATGAAAAGAAATTGTTTCAATTGCCATGATTGAACTATAATTCATAGTTATTTTCAGTATCGATTACATATTTATATTGAGAAAATGGCTAATCGCGGTCGAAAGCGAATCTTAATGCTCAATAATAATTTAATTTGAATTTATATACGTTTACAATTTATATACGTTTACAAATACGTTCCCCCAAACTGTACGCCGCATGTTTTCCGAACTTTAATACGTAGTCTGATAAGTAGAACCAGAAATCACATAATATCAAATAAAATCAAATCGAAATTAAATTATTAATTAATTTAATATTTTTTTATGTCAACAAGCATCTTCTCTACAATCCTTCCCCCGAAAACTGTGAAGAATTTGTTGCGAAACATATTATCACAGCCAGGATTAAACCTGTATCTCCCTATTCCATACCTTAGGCCTATTTCCACTAATGTAGATTAACTTTGATCTCAATTTAACTTACTCTTTATTTTTTTCAATTCTTAGAACTGAAAAAGAAGTAAATAATCTTGTTCGGTACATTTTAACCAAATTATTTTGTTATGACAACAAAATTTTGGTTCGGAAAACAAAATATTTTTCTTAGTGTAAATGGCATGAAACATTGCTGCAATATTGCAACAACGTTGCAACGTTGCTGCAATATTGCTACAATGTTTCATGCTGCCTGGGATAAGATTCAATTTCTACTAGGGCTTCTTTCCAATCTTTCCAAAGACTCATCTGATCCCTTCCATCCAAGGCGATGCCATAACTAAAATTCCAAATCGATAATCTAGCCGAATCTTTTAATCGTTAACGCGTGCCTCCGCTTTAACGAATTAGGTAAAAGAACGAACGGTAGATTTACACCTTCCGCCGTAATCCTTACAAAGCGGAAACGGCGTCAAGCTCCCTCGGCCACGAATAACACAAGTATAATCAGTTATCAATTCCGCATAAACGAGATTTCCCGCAATTTAATTAATTTGCCGCGAAGGGGTACACAAATGCGCGAGAATTGTAAGTTACGGACGTTGCAAAATCGGACTAATGGAAGTACGTCTTATTGAAATTTGCGGGGCACAAGTTTCGCGGAAGAAAAGTTCACTAATACCTTGTACAGAGCGGTGTAACTTTCTGTTTGCGAAATATACGACCCGCGTGAGACAGAACGAGCGAGAACCGATTGGAAATATCGGCGGTTGAAGTTCGAAGTGAGTAAAGTTTCGCGGATCATTCTTCCGACCAACTTTAATTCCGGCAAGGCCACTAGAACGATTTCTTCGAGGGAAAACGCGATTTATTCGAGCCATTTGTAATCTGACGGCACGGAATCGATAACTTCCGCAGACGAGGTGAACATTATATTTAGTTTTATTCTACTCGCGCGGCCACGGTTGGTTAAAATTATATCGACAATCCTCTTATGCGCTCTTACGCGGAAATTAAGTTGAGAAGATTCGTTAACAAATTGAAAAAAAAGATCGAGCCATTTAATGTTCTCGAATTTATAATGACTACACTGAAAATCCAAGTGTGTAAACTGTGTAATCATTTTTTATGAATTAAATTAAATTTATGCGTGTAATTTTCGTACTTGATAAACGCTTAGACGTGTAACAATATTAAATTAAACACATCTAAGCATATAAAAAAATTACACGCACGTAAATGCGTAAAAAGTGACTACATAATTTTATATACAAAAATATACACTTGGATTTGCAATGTACACTGAGAGAAATGTTTGGTAAAATCAACCAAAGTTTGGTTGAATATTGATCAAATGAATTTTATAGTGATAGTTACTAAATATATAGTTGTTTTGACCAAACAATTTGTAGCCTTAACCAAATAATAATTTTCATACAACAAATTACAAAAAGTTTTGTTAAATGTAACTAAGTTTTTGGTACCAGTAACTATAAAATTCATTTGATCACAATTCTATTAAACGATTTCTCTCAGTGTAGCGTTGTCCCTGAGACCGAGACAATGGTTACGATGTGGTTAGGAAACGGCATGAACATCGAGACATTTCAATTGCAAGCTCAAAATCACAAATCTTGGACAGCGGTGATGTAAAACGATGGACGAGACGCGAGTGCGTCGCGAGCGATTAATACCGCGCGAGTAAATAAACATCATAAGAAACAGTAACCTTCGTCGTAGAAAACAGTAAACAATAGAGGTTATTCACTCACCCCACGGTCGCTCTGCCGCCGCCCGACGCCACTCGAGCACAGCTCCATAGCACTCACACATACGAGAACATTAGACACACGATCACACACGTGCGCACGCGCGCTAATTATCGAAACGCAACAAATACAGGACTAAATGCGTAAACCGATTAAATTCGCAAATCGAGAGCGCTTCGCTGCGCTGCGTCTCCGTGACGTTCCGTCGGCGGGAAAGAGCTTCGGTAGCGGATGACGTCAGCGTTACGTCGGCAACTTCACTCCGATTTACCGCCGCGACACGACGCGAGTCAAGCGAGAGTTCGAGAGGTCGAAATCGAGACGGCTAATCGAGACGTGACGTCATCCGCTATCGACGCTCTTTCCCGTCAACTTAACGCCACGGAGACGCAGCACAGCGAAGCGCTCTCGTCTCGAATCACGTTTGATCGGCCTGCGTAATTAGTCCTGCATTCGTTACGTTTCGATAATAATCGCGCGCGTGTGTAAGTGCTCTGGAGAAGCAGTTGCGAAGGATTTCGAAAGAAAGAGCAGCAGAGGCTTGGGCAACGCGACCGGGAAGGCGGGTGAGTAACCTATCATTTACTTGTTTATTTATTCGTGCGATACTAATCGCTCGTGACGCACTCGAACGTTTTACGTCACCGCTGTTCAAGATTTGTGGTTTTGGGCTCGCAATTGAAATGTATCGATGTTCATGCCTACTGCCGTTTCCTACATATCACAACCATTTTCTCGTAGCGCGCGACTCTCGGTCTCAGGGACGCTGCAAATCTAAGTGTGTGTTGTGTGTAAAATTATATTGTTACTTTTTACGCATTTATGTGTATGTAATTTTTATACTTTTTACATGCTTGGACGTGTAATTTAATATTGATATATGTGTATCTAAGCGTGTAAAAAGTACAAAAATTACACGCATAAATTTAATTTAATATGCATAAAAAGTACAAATGCGTAAAAAGGGGCTACACGTTTTACACACTTGGATTTGCAGTGTAGCAGATTCAGTATAAAAAAATACCATTTTATTAATAATTTCCTGGATCTTCTACAAATATCGAATATCGAGATATCGAATAAATTCTCGAAAAAAGTCAGAAAAAAATTAAAGCTCGCGAATTATTTAATCAAATAAAAAAGTAAAAATCAAGATCTTTATTAAAGTCGTACAAATATCGAAGTATCGAATAGATTTTCGAAAAAAGTCGGAAAAAATTAAAACATAATTGTAAAGCTCGCGAATTATTCAATCAAATGGAAAAGTAAAAATCAAGACCTTTATTAAAGTCGTACATCTTCCCGAGCGGTAATTGAATCAGTAAGATGTAATAAGGCCCTTAGCAGATTATCCCTAATTAAAGTCAGGTCCTAATAAGGAATCTTGATAGGGGCCTTATTACATCCTGATTCAATTTCTGCTCGGGACATATATATAGATCTGGTGCCTTATCAAAGTCTGATTTTGCATTCTATTGAAAAATGCAAACAGGAAAGACGACAATTGTAGTCTAAGCTTGATTCTACCGACGATTTTCGCGAGAGTAGAATGTAGCTATCGTGAATCGGCGAAAGCCATTTTTTCTCTCCCATCCATCGCCCCCGAGTGCGAATCCTGATTGGATCCAGCCACATCGAACGCATGCGTGACCACGCGCGCGACGCGTATATATTGCACTTAATGCGTCAGATACGAACGCGCGTGCGCTCCGATCCGCGGTGCACGTACGGAAGAGGCACAGTGATAACGCGGAGGCCATCCACTCGCGCGCATCTCCGGCGTTCAGCTGGCAGAGGTGAAAAAAAAAGTCTGAAAAAAAAGTCTGGTTATAACTACCAAATGTATAGTGAAATAGTATCAATATCTATCTATAATAGTATCTATAATAAATATTCTGTCAATATAACCAAAAATAATTTCATTTTTCTAAATGTTTAGTAAGTATTATCAAATCTGGTATAAGTTACTAAATATTTAGAAAAGTAAAATTATTTTTGGTTACATTGACCAAATATTTAATTGATACTATTTCACTATACATTTGGTAGTTATAACCAGTCTTTTTTTTCTTCAGTGTATACGTTCGGGGAAAAAAATTCATCAGCGCGTTGCCCAATAAGATGTTTGGCGAAAGGAAGGCGTTGTAGGAGGGCTTTCGAAGGAAAAATAAGATCGATAAGAGATTCACAAAAGTGGAAAACGAGGAATGTATATCCCAGTCCTGAAGGATGCGATAAATCAAATTTCTTCCTCATCTAGCTATTCATACTTTTGTTTGCGTACACACTTCATCATGCTTGGCCGCGTGAACGCGGTCTTAATTAAACGCGTGAAGAAGAAAAGAGATCTCATTGCATAGGAAGGAGACGAGCCAAGCGGGAGGTGCGAATCCATGCATCCGCGATTTCTTTCTCTCGCACTGCGAGGGTGCGTTTAATTGCGAGTTTAAGTAATTAGTACCGCGAGGCGAGATCTCGAAGAAAACCCTCGTTTTCTCCGCTCTCCTTTCCTCGTTCGATTCCCTCTTTTACGATGGCTCGTGCGCTGATAAAATAGTTTGATAATAACTACGAAATATTTAGTATTCAGTGAAATATTATTAATTATTTTATTAATATGACAAAAAATAATTTATTTTCCTAAATATTATACAAGAATCTTTTATATCACGAAGTTAAGTGTTATCTTACACTGATTCTAACTCCTACTGATTTATTATATATATAATTGCGGTTTAAATCGTTATATAATATGCGTTTTGATTCATTATTTAATACGCGGTAATTAATTAATACTGCTCAAGCTGATGAAGATTAAGTAAAGTCGAAACGTTCTTCTATAATATTTAGGAGAATAAATTATTATTTTAGAGGGGAAAGGTTCTTATAGATGCTTGTGAGAGCATCAGTTATTATTAAACTGACTTTTAATTTAATATAGTGATATTACTATTTCTTGTTCAACTTAGAATTGTGTTTTAAGACCGAGAAGTTATTCAGCAGCTCCGTGAACTTGAAAATAAAATCACACAATATAAGTAGCAGCATTAAGATCTAGCCATGACCGATAAGGCTTTTCATTTATATTACGTTTTCACGTATCGATCAAAATGATCAAATTCTCTATTTAATATAAATTACTATTATTAAAATTACTATTATTACACCATATAGAATTGCTTGTATTATTGGCCGTTTTTTCTTCTATATACTTGTTTAGCAAGAAACAACGTGAGTTATTACATAATATAAGTGTTAAAAATAATTTTACTTTTCTAAATGTTTATTACATTTGCTAATACTAAATATTTAGAAAAGTAAAATTGTTTTTGATTATATTAATCAAATAATTGGAATTATTTCACTCAACATTTGATAACTATTACCAAATTCTTTTTTTTTTTTCAATGTGCCTCGTCGTCTCGCTTGTCCTCGTAGCAATAATTACTACGACAGAGTCGCAAAATGATGTAATACATAGATACAATCTGCAATTCGGTATTATAAGATATAACATCACGACAATTATCAAAATCACGGTTTTCCTGCAGCTAAAAGGTATGGAATTATGCGTATCGCGATGAACATATTCCCGACTTGCATTCGCACTGATGAGTACTTTGCGACGACCCCAAAATCGCCTATCGAATCGCGGTTTCAATATTTGACGCGAAGCGGCGGTCCTTTAATTTTTCAAGTAATTAACATCGTTCCAGACGATTATTTGCCATCGGAAATTTGTTCTGCGCCTGAAAAAAAAATGCTGGGTCGTCACCGCGAGTAATTATAGCCTCGAGAGCGTAATGTCTTAATTTCCAGGCAGAACTGCGGCACCATATGTGCCATTTGTGCTAACCTGCCTCTTATCGCGTGTAAATGTTTGACACTTGCCTGACGAGATAAGCAGCACCGTATTTTTCGTACGGGAATGTCCAGCTCGGTGAGCAGCCTCGCAAAATCTTCCGAAGTCGCGACTTTTTGGTGCCGCGAGGAAAATCGCGGTCTTGCGAAACTGTTTGATAGCGTGTACTCATTAACATTCACACGTTCATCGTTCTTACAAACATTTTTCGAGATAGATCTTTTTTTTTCTCCTCGGCTCGCGACCCTTGCCCGCGCATACATTCAGCCTCCTTTCGAAATCCCACGCGCGCGTTTCGAATATTCTTTCGCGTGACCTATTACAGCCGCAGCGCGAGAGGCGAAGCAAAGCGGAAAAAGAAAGAGACCGTGGATGGGGAAAGGGGGCGGGAGAGAGAGAGAGAGAGAGAGAGAGAGACAGAAAGAAAGGAGAAAGGGCACGAAAAAAAAACGCACGATTTGTCACTCACAACGTCACTGCTTATCCGCGTGATACATCACGAACCGGCGCACAGTTGGCCGTAATTAATCAACGGTGCAGCGATAAATAATTAAGATTCGAGCCGCGCGATCGCCTCATTAATTATCGCCGCGTGCGGTGACACGCGTGACACTCTCTACAAAGTGCGGCCGTTTAAAGGCGCACTCGTGGCAGAGCTATTTTCTTTTTCTTACATTTTAGCGGCCGATCGCGCCCATGATACGCGGGGCTCTCTCCAAATGAACGAACGAACGAACGAACGAGAGAGGAGCGCCGAGCTATCAAAGCCGAGAATTAATTATATTATCTTTGCGTTGACACTGTACTTGTTCGATTTTCATTCAACGAGCTCCTCGTTAGTGGCCGGTTCCTCAATTGTATAAAACTATCCTCGTGTCGACCATTCGATCCGTCAAACTGCGTATAAAACCGCTTTTTATCTCGAGGAAAAAAATGTGACACACAATGGGAATAATATTAGGGGAGAATTGCCAAATGCGTACCACTTAAGCAATTTTTTATTTTGCATTTGATGTTGTTTCGGATGCAAATCTAAAGTTCGAAATCGCAACTTGATGTTTCAGTCATCTATTATTACATGTTAAACCTTTTAGCAATAACAAATTAGTTTATTGTAAGCTTTTGTATTATAACATGCTGCAAAAGACGTGATTTAGAAAACTGGTTGCCTAAAGCGTACCTGTGGTCTCTTAAATCGTATCGTCTTCGAAAATATTGAATTTATGAATTAAAGTAAAAATAAAAATAAAAATAAAAGAATTAAAGTAAAAATGAAAATAAAAATAAAAGACCATTAACTAATATTTATTTTATTAATAATTTATAAAAAAAGCGATCAAATATTCAATAATTAATATAAAACAATAAAGAAAAGTTAACAACACTGAAGTAAAACTGGCTTGAAATTATTTTTGTAATTGACACATTTTTATTCATAGCAATTATTAGTTTTTTTTTCAATTAATAGTTAATAAGAACAAAAATAATTTTATTGTTCTTAATATTTAGTATTAGTAAACGGATAGTTTTGTTATTGTATCCAGTAATATTGTACTTAGAATATTTAGAAATCTTTTTCAGCATGACTGAACTAAATCTAAAAAGAATGTGTTAATTATACAATCTAAATATGGACGCGACATTGTTGATAGCTTTTTAATTCAGAAAAAAGAAAAAAGAGAAGACATGTGCTTATTCAAACGTCTGTAAGTAAGTTCTTTAATTTACGATTCGCATCGATTAGCAAGGATATGATTTGTATTACAGGCATCTCTCTACTTACGACGAGGTTGCGTTCCGACACTTCGATCGTAAATCGAGTTGATCGTAAGTCCAATAGCAATATAGCGGCGAGCTGCCGCTATTGTATACAAATCGTTTAAACTAATATATTATTGGTATTGTTTCACATAAATAAAATCTTTAAAAAAATTTGTTTCGTCATTTTTAAGTAGGTTACTAATAAAATGATTATTTTATTATTAACAACGATAATAGATCGCTATTTAAAAAATGACAAAAAAATTATGCTTCCAACATATATATAATTCTTCATTAATGTACACTATTACTTTAAATTAATATTTAACTTGAATACAGATTAACTTCAACAAGTGATTGAAGACAATACTATTTTTTTAAATATAATATAATTCTTAACACAATATTTAATATTATAAAATATAATTTAATATTTAATTTGTATTCCGGATGAACGTTTAATCAGCTTTATTATAATCTACTAATTCTTTTTTAGTCAATAGTACGTAAGTCGAAAAACTCACAAGTAAATAAGAGACACCTATGTTCCTGTTATTTCTCATCTATAGATGGCCGGATAAGATTATCATTTTCCGCTGCAGTTTATCGCGGAGCACTGCATTCCGATCGCGCGTCCACGTACCTCCGGAGCACAGAGCGAGCGGATTCAAATCCGCGTACGGCGACGTTGAAATTTCATTCATCGCGTGGAAAACGCAACGCGCGAGCGGTTTCTATGCCGACAATACCGTGCTAATTACCATCGCCGCCGGCGCTCGCGACAAAAATTACTCGCCGCTGTCACACCTGGTCGGAGTATGGTCGGAAAGGCAGACAGCTATTCGAGTATCTAAACCTTTTTCCCCTCCGCCCCCCCGTCCTCCCCCTCGTCCTTCACGCACAAATACGGAGCCGCGGCGTTTCTCTCCGTGCGGCGCGATGGACACACGCACAAACGACACACGCACGACACGTCCACAAACGGCTCGGGTTAACGGTGAGACTCGGAGCGAGGCGAGAGAGCTGATGAGAATATAATTGCAAAGTCATTCATCAGGCAACATCGGCGGCCGCGGCGCGGCGCGGCGGCCTGTGTGTACGTGAATTATGTTAGAACGGAGCGAGGCACGGTCGCGGGATAGCCATCGATACGTACGGATGCATATACGGGAACAGCTCGTGAGAGCGCGAATTACGCGTCTATGCCAGCCGCGCGGGCATTCCGCGGGATCGTCGAATTCCAGGACGGAATCGCGCGACGCGTTCCGCAGCTTCTTCACCATCATCCCCCGGCGGCGCCGGGGTCGAGAAGAGCGGGT
>QKQZ01053372.1:0-10217 GCA_003595255.1 Solenopsis fugax
TTATATTAACAAAATTTGTATGGTTGTCCCCTTATAGTTGCCACTACAATTTTTTCTCTCTGTGTATAACATGCGCCACGGGGTAAAATATCCTTTGTAACACCGTTTTTCCTCGCGAGACTCCAATAAGCTGATCTCATTGTGAGAAATTCTTTCCGAATAATGCAGACTTTTATAAACGCCAGATGCATTTTAATTTGAAGAGAATCGCAAAAAAAGAGACGTTATCACATATCCATGTCTTGCATAATTCCGAAAACGCAGCGTTTATAGATCACCGCGGGCAATGTTCATTACTGTTATATAATTGCATTAACTGTGCTGATGCAACACTTCTTTAATGCGACATTAAAGTTTGATTTTATATTTATTGTATATATAAAAACAAATGATCTATATATATATACATACACATACACACACTAAGAGAAAAAATATCTAATCAAAATATTTTACTTAACACAAAACAAAATATTTAATCAGTGGGTCTCAATGGTTTATTTACTTGCAGTCAAGTTAAAAATTTCTTAATTAAAATATTTATGTAAATAAAATGGAGAAGCAATTTTTAATCAAGTAATTTTTTTGCAATTCTAGAAAATATTTACTGTTAGATTATTTTTATATTCAAGATAATCAGATCTTTTAATCTAGGAAAACAATTTAAGTTAATATTATTAGTTTATTTGTAAAATCATTATTTAATTGTAAAAAATTTAAAAATACAAAATTATATACTTAAGATCTATATATCTATTTACTTAAACAAACACTTGCATCAAAATGTAAGAAAACGTATTTTTTTCATTAAAAAATTTTTTCTCGCAGTGTATGTGTGTATGTGTGTGTGTGTTAATTTATATATATATATAAATATAAATACATATATATATATATATAATTGTACATGTGTGTTTCAATGTTTATTAAACACACACACACACACGTACGCACATACACGCATACACCACAGTTAATTAGTTAATATTTTCTTTAAATTAAAGTTAATGATTTATAAAGTCAATTTAGTTACGTTGCATGCACAAAGTCTAAGGCCGTAATCAGACTAGAGATTGAGATTGAGATTCGATTAGAATTTGACCAATCAAAGCAAAGTTCCTGAACTTATGATTGGTTTTCTTTCTTCGGATTGGTTAAATTCCAATTCAATCTCAATCTCAATCTCTAGTCTGTGATTACGGCTTATCTCATTTAAAAGTTGATTAAGATTAAATTAAGTTACATTAAAACTTATTTTTAAAAAAACATTATTTATATTAAATTAGAATAATTTTTTTCAATTACTTTAAATAACAAGACAATTACAACATGGATCATCATAATGCACATGTATGGTATGTTTGTATGTACAGGGTGTTGCAGCCACATACAGGTCATATGACAGGTTGCATACGGCAGATTTTGCAAGAACAGGCGCGATTTTTAAATAATGATGGCATACACATATACTGTTATAACTTATAAATTATGTGTATGCCGTCATTATTTAAAAATCGCGCCTGTCCCTGCAAAATCTACTGTATGCAACCTGTCATATGACGTGTATGTGGCTGCAACACCCTGTACACTGAAAAAAAGTTTCTTCTGTTCAAATTATTTCCTTGATTTAAATAAAAATTAGTATAAAATAATTTATTTTTAAACTTAGGAAGTATTTTATAATCAAAGAAATGATGTTAAAATAAAGACATTTATTTAAAAATAAATCTTTTTTTGTATGTTTATATAAATTTAATATATTTATAAATTAAGTTTATATAAAATTACAAAAAATATATTTTTAAATGGGAATATACCTGTTCTTTTACATAGATAAATTTTTAAGAAAAAAGTTAATAAGGTAAAATTGTGTGTAAAGTTAATAAGGTAAATTTATGTGTTTTAATAACTAGTTAAAATTTAAAATTAATTAAGTTAAGAGTTATGATCTTTTTAATTTTATTTTCATTTAATTAAAAACATTTTTTACTACTTTCCTTGATATAATACATGTAATGATATGTAAGTTGCGTTTTTTTACTTTTAATTTTTTGTTTTCGATTAACATATTTACATTATATTATTTTAGCACATCAGACTTCGAATTTCAATCATTGGACATTGACCACGAGTAATAATTTCCGTATGTAAGGCAAATGCTTCTTTTTTTTTCATTTTCTCTAAACTTCATTTGGGAATGGCGAAATTGCATTGATAGTACGTAAAATCCACAAATAAACGGATGACAAAGTGATAAGTAAAAATCGAAACCGTTAAATAGAAGTGTTTTGAAACGTTATCATGGAAAATCCAAAAGCGGTTATCATAAGGACACTTAGTAACGAAATCACGTTTCGCGCATGATACGTCTACAACATATGCAGACGTTTTCCACAATCTCTCTTAATTTTTCCCTTGGTACGGCAACCGATAGCGTGCCATCGGGAAATGTTATCATGGAATAAGTACGAAGATTAGTCCTCTAGGAGAGGACTCAGAGTCTCTCGATTTAATAATAATAACCGGTTGATCTCTTAATAAAGTTCGTGACACATATACGATAACGCGAAACGAGAATTGATGCAGTCTGCATACGATCAAGGGCAACGATAGGCCATCCCTTACGAAACCGCGTGACCGCGAATGTCCGCACGTAGATACGAGTTCCTTCACGTTACGACGCACGATCGTAGACCATCATCTCCCTCCCTGTTCGCGTGTTATCTAAGCCGTACTACTCTCCGTCCGACGCCGAAATCCGCGCCTTCTGATTCCGTTCCGAATTTTCATGCGCAACAGATTACGTGACTTTCGTCAAAAAGAGTTGGGCCTACGCGTCTTCTTACGTGAAATTTCTCAGTATCGCGTTCTCGACTTTGTCCCGTCGCGACGGAAAGGCGAAACAAAAAAAAAAAACTGAAGAGGAGGGAAAAAAAGAGGAAGGAGAACATGCACACGGACTCCCCCACATTATGTTAAAAATCCGTGCACACAGTTCCAAGCACAGCTTATCGTCGCGGGACGGAGCGAGGTGGCCAGGAGAAAGAGGGAAAAGACGATACGCGTCTCGCTGACCCACGAAGCCATAGTCTACAAAAACTTACTTGTCAGATACAGGCAGACTCGATTCGCCGCGATTGCTGCGTGCCCCTCAAATGGGGCTTCGTCGGTGGAAACTTCGTGAAAAAAAAAAAAGAGAGAGAGAGGGAAAAAGATTTCGTGACAAACTTGGAATTTTTCTCGCGCCAGAACGACCTTCCTGCGGTGGCGGCGCGGCTATCAATCGGGGCACGTGGACCATGAGTGATCGGGAGAACTCAAAAACCGATATTTTTGTGCGTTTATCTGCCGCAAAAAAAAAATGCTATTGCCTACGAGATATCGTGCGTAATAAATGAAGACGCCAGTCTGGGTCGCTATTGATACCGAAACGAAGTTTTGCACTTTGAGTCAGACATTTCCGCACTTCATTTGTCACTCGTGACAAATACGATTATCTGAAATTATTGTTGATCTCAAAGTCCAATGTTAAACTACGTTCCGCGCGGCACGTGCGCCTCCAATAAACGGGAGCTAAAAGTCGGAACGTGTTTTACAATTATTGCGCACATTTATGTCGATCAGCGATACAGCACAGAGTGCCGAAAAGAGATGTTCACCGTCTCTTTCGGAATAATTTTACGCGAGAGAAATAGAAACCGCCGTTGCACAATTCGATACACGACAGGTTACCTTGATTTTGCAATGCGATTATTTTTAAGGATCATACCCAGTTTGGGTTTCGAGTGAACGATCATGAGTCATATGTTAATCGATAGGGGAATACTTAAAAAGTATGAAACAAAAGGTTTTAATTGTCATATTGAAGTCTGGCGAATGTACAAACCTTATCCCATCTTCAGTTTCCTCTTCCTCATCAGAATTCTCTAAAACTAAACGTGTATTGCTAGCTGATCTTGTTGACACATAAAATTGTTGGGCAATATGGAATATACATGGTATTGGGCATATGTTAGTGTTGGATCAGTAGTACATGATGATACAATACATAGTCATAACAGCGAACTTTAGACAGCTCTAGCACTCAGAAGACTTATTTTATAAGATTGTGTAAATGGAATTTTTAATTTTTTTTTTATGCTCTACAATCCTGGTCTCATGTCTCAATGTTCACATCCGGGAAGCCCGAATTTTACTGGTAAAACTGGACATAGTTCTTTAAGGGACGAGAATTATATTGTCCTCAACGCGTCGTGTAAATCGAAACGACCGGGCTCTTCGTTCCCTCTCGTTTTTCACGGTCTTCCCTGGAGAAATCGGACCTCCCCTTTCGAGGCGAAGCGTTTAACTCGAGTAGTACGGCGCGAGCCCGTGTCTAATTTTTGTCTTCCCTACGAAGGGCCTCTAGTATCTGGCATCTGAGCGAATGGGAAGTAGAAGAAGCTCGAGCCGCTGCCAGGCACTGAATGGCACCAATCGATATATGCCCAACCTGGTCCGCCAGGATATCACCGGCGAATACACCGCGCCGGGCTCGAACTTCCCGTATACGAAGACGCTCCCTCTGTATCTTTAAGTTGTCACGACTTAAATGTGCCGCGTGAACCGGCGACACGCTATAGTTTCCATTGGATAACGTCACCCTTGCCTGGACTTTACCCTGCTGGTCGTAGACTAAATGAATTCTCTGCGTGCTCGTAGATCGTAGCTTTCGAAGCGTTCACTAACCTGGCGCGAACATTAATCGCACGTCACTCTTTTATCGTATTACCGTTTGCGTCATGGAAAGATGTGTGAACACGTATTGGCAGAGATACTTTTTTTTCAATCGCTCCATATCCAGTTTCCAAATCGAAGTTCTTTTACGAAACGACTCATAAAAACTATTGAACCCTCGACGATTGCTAGGGACCGTTTTAGACTCCATTAAAATTTATGGTATCCCGTGACGAACTAAATGAACCGATGGTTTACTACCGAACTATTTAAAACGATGCTGTCGGAGGACCGAAGAGTGAAGAAGTCGATCGCATTTTACGGGTAGATTTGGCGATGTATAATTATGCGGCAATACTATTTATTTTAAAGATACATCCTTTAAATAAATATTTTTATTGAATCAATTTCAATTTTTTTCCCAACACAAAGGTCGACAAGCTTTTTCTGTACAGTCAGATAATAAATATTTTAAATTTTGTGACAAGGTTTGAAAAATCTCAAGTTTTTTTTTGAAAGACCAGTGGTTTTTCTGGGGTTTTTTTTAGAGTTTTATGCATTTTTATTTTTTATAGTCCACTAATAATTAATAAAACTCGCTATTCAATTGATAACTCTATTATAAATTAATTTTAAATAATAATAATAATAATAATTATTATTATTATTAATTATTAATAATAATTTTAATATAATGGATGTATATATAAGAGACATTTTATGCCAAATTGATCTTTGGACCCATGTTTTATTCAATTCATTTTTCGATAAAAAAATGATTCCACCATGTATGAAGTCTTAAAATGTTTGTTTCGTATGGTAGATTTTTTATAAATTTGCTTAAAAAAATAAAAAATAATTATAATTTTTAACTATAATTAATTTAAAGAAGGATAAAAACAAAAATAAATTAAATTAAACAATTGTTTTTAATTCTTTCAAAAATAAAAAAGTGATTTTATTGGATAGAATTTTTGGGGTTTTTTTTAACAGATCCAATTTGATAAAACTCGATGGATTTTAATGGATTGGGCACCTCGTTAAACCCTTCATGCTTTGCAAGCCAAGAGAATATTATATAGAAATTTATATTTGTAACAAATTCTTTATTGGTAAAATTCAAAATATAATAATAATCGCATGTTTATCGTAGTCTATCAACTTCTTGATATAAATTTTAAGCGTCCCTAAATTAAATAGATACACATGAAAAGAAAAGTTTTGCTGAAACGTCTAAAAATATAACTACGTACAAAACTGAAAATAATTTTGTTAGATCACCAAAATAATTGTCAGATCGTTCAAGCTAGTTAATAGAATGTCAAAACTTTTTACATTGCTTATCATGCTTGAGCGTCCTACATAATTATTTTGAAGGTTCAACAAAATTATTTTCAGATCTGCTCAATCGGATTGTACGGGTAGATCTCGCGACGTATGATTTCGCGGCACGTTTCAGCGGCCATTTATTCGCGCGATCGTACACAGTTACTAGCACCCCATGAGAACTCAACACCTGGACTAATAACTGCCACGAGATAAACCGCAGGTCCGATTCAACCATGCATCAACACCACGCTGCTAGGAATACATACGTTTAAAAGTACTGTAATGATCACTATAAAGCGAACGTTTGTCTTGACAAACGCAATATTATACAATTATTTGATCGTTGACAGCGATCGTTGACGTTGTCGAAATCTAGTTCTTGCATTTTTTTTATTTATTATATTTTTATATATTATATTTAATATTATATTTTTAATTGCAACCGTCACAACAGCATGATGAAATTAATCAGTTTAATACGAAATATGTGATAAATTATTTTTTGTTTTATTTATGCAGAATAATACCAATTTTGTGAATTTTAATTTCAAGTTTATTTTTGCATTACAACGGGCGTGTTGAATAGCTGAAAAAAAAAAGAAGGTTAGATATTATCTCGGTAATGTGCATCTCATCCCAATATGTACCGAGATAAAAATGTGTTGTACGACGGAGACGAAACACAGAAAATGTTTAGAACTTCTACTCCGCCAATTTGTTTCGTCTTCGTATCGCGATAACGGCGTGCTTTGATAGCAAAGACCGCCTCCGTGCTGCAATCAATCAACAAGCTGACCTATCATAACTATAAATATATTGAAACGCATATCGGCGGTCGCGGTTCAGCTATTAGGAGCTGATATCGATCTACAAGCAAAAAAATTCGACTGGACACATGCGGATTAATCCTGTTGTTTTATCAGCTTAATTAGGTTTCTGCTCGTCAAAGTATCTTACAAATGAGAAAACAATTCTACAGTTAGGGCAATTGCGACGATAAACTCGAGCGCATAAATTCGCGAAAATATCCATTACACAATTCTCCGAAAAAGATAGGTGCATCAAATACGTAGAAAATATTTAAAATAATATTTAAAAGACTGCTTTCTCGGGAATGAAATTTTCGATTAAGGATTTTTTGGCTATACAGTATGAGTTAAAAGTTACGGAAATTTAAAAACTGAAAAACGGCTTCTTAGGATTATTTTTTTTCCTATCTCCCCCCTCCCCCGAATACCCGAATTTTAGCCTTGAAACCAGCTGCAAAGAAGGAAACTATGAAAAATTAGATTTATAATGATTTTTGCAGCGAAAATGTTTGGGGCAGTTTTAGGTAAATAACTTTTTAACGAATCAGTGAATTCAAATGAATATAATTTTTGCACGAATATTTATTAAAGTTTCATTAATATACGTAAAAAATTTGATTTAAGTTGTGATGCTACTTCCTTTCAAGTTTTTTTAATAAATACTAAATGTGATTTTATATAACAGTCAAATAGCAAACTAAAAATTAAATAACTTTTAAACCAATAAGAAAAATATGCTTAAATTTTACATAAACATAATTCAAACGTAATAATAGGACAATCTACAAAATTTAAAAATTTTTGGTAACAAATACTTTTAAATGTGACACATATATCCTTAAAATAGAGATATGATATAGTGTTTAATTATTTAAATTAATCGAAAAATGTTATGTGTGTGTTGCAGCCAGTTTCGAAAGGACCTCCTCAATTATCGGCACGGGGACAGATGGAGAGGCGGCGGCCACCGTTCCTCAGAGCTTCTGCCAAAACCAAGGAGGTAAGAAGAAAAGATAAAAAGTATCATAAATGTGTGTGTAAGGGAGAGAAAAACTGGTTCTATATAAAAATTAAAAAACCTTTTTCAGAAAAGCTTTTTTCTTAAATCATATGAAATAGAAGAGAATACGCTTCTCTTTTTCTTAATTTTCTCTTTTAGGATATAATTAAATTAATTAAAAAACAATTTTATTGTGTTTGTTTCATCATATGTTCAGTTACATATTATTATAAATATTAATATATATAAAAAAATATTCTTAACTTCAACAATAAAAAATAGAACAGTATATATGTGTGCAATAATTATTGTAATTTAAAATTATTTGTATTATAAAACAAAATTAATTTACGTTTAAAATAAATGAATTTTATTTTATTTAAAATTTACTTTTTAATAAATTTTTAGTATTACATATAACGTGTGTTAATAAAATTTCTATGCGGAACTTTCACGATGGAAAACTTCGTTACGCCAATGAATGTGACGTCATCGTTACTATGACAACTCGTAATAAACAATAAACAGAATTCTAACCAAGATGCACATGACTTCGTGTGCACTTGTGACACGTGCTACTATTTTATTTGTTTATTGCATTATTTATATAAATTATTCTTATATTATATTAGTATTTATGTTAGCATTTATGTACATTACATTAAAAATGATTATTCATAACTTCAAATTAAGATGAAACATCTTATCTTGATTGTGAATGAAAATCCACAATAAAGGAAATAATTTTTTAACAACAGTATGTTTTACTTTATACGTATACAGTTCCTCTCCCTTACGTTGTTTTCTTCCATATTAATATCAAATTAGTGAAAAATAGGATTCAATGATCTGATATGAGAGAGTGACATAAAAGAGTTTTTTTAATGGAATAAAAATAGAACCCGATTCTCCATAATATAAAGTGCAGTAGAAAATTATGCATTTACAGACGGAACGAAGCAGTGGAAGTAAGATGGATTCTGCACGCAGCGGGGGTGCCATAGAAGAACAAGGTAGTGATGAAGATCTGTCGCCAGACGCTCTAGTTAGGCAAAATTATGAGCTCCGTCATCGCTTGGAAGAGGAGACCGCGAGTTACAAGAGACGTTTGGATACATATCGGCAGGCTCAGCAGCATCAAGCTGCTCTTGTCTCACGGTTACAAGCTAAAGCAAGTATCATTGATGTTTCTCGTTAGATACAGATCTAATTGACGCGCGAACTGTAAGATTCGCCAGCAATAAGCGATTAACAAGATGTGCGATAACATGAAGGTGTGCTTTAGGTTCTGCAGTATAAACAGAGGTGTTCGGAACTGGAGAATCAGATGGCAGAGACGATTCCGTGTGACACTAGTAAACCGACAGCGACAGCCACAGTGTCCTCCACCACCGTGCTAGAGGCTGCCCATCAGACACTTCGGGATATACGCGAGGAGCAAATTCATGACTTGGACACTGCCTTGAAAAAGGTTGGAGAGGAACGGCGAAAGTACGTAGAAATAACACAGATTGGTGACGATGCTAGGGTTAGTTATATTAAATATAGTTAGTTGAAATAGAAAATATGAATGAAATTATTTATTCATAGGATTTATCTATAAAAAGTATTACTTTTAAAATAATAAAGTATTTTGTGTAATAAATATAAAAAAATAAATATTAAATAAATTTTCTCTATGTTCTTTTGTTGGTTTACTATTTTCTATTTCTTAAGAATGCAAAATAGAAAATAGTAAGACTAAAATAATTACCTAGCTACTTGATAATCAATAACAAGTGAATATATTTTAAAACATGTTTCTAGAAGAATGAGTTACGTCTATATCATTCATGAAACATGTACTGTTTTCTATTTTAGAGAAAACTTATTTATGTACAATAATATATTGATTTGTATGTAAAACACTATATAAAAATTACTACCAAAAATACTTGTTTCAAATAGAGTTTTTTTTAATAGATATATCCTTTAAATAAATATTTCTATTGAATCTATTTCAATTTTTTTCCAGCACCAATCGGACATCGACAAACTTTTTCTGTAAAGCCAGATAATAAATATTTTAAACTTTATAGATCAAGAAGATATAATATAGATGTTTATATTTATGACAAATTTCTGCAAATTTTCTTTATTGACAAAATCTAAAATATACACTGAAAAAAAATTTTTTTTAATAAATATTTTTTTACAGCATTTTTTTCATTAAAAAAATATTTCCCAAGTTTAAAAATAAATTATTTTATACTAATATTTATTTAAATCAAAGGAAATGATTTGATTGGCAGAAACTTTTTTTCTTCTTCTTCTTCTGCTGCTATCCATTAATGGATGTTTGCGATCATTTCCGACCATTTAAC
>QKQZ01053375.1:0-14572 GCA_003595255.1 Solenopsis fugax
GCCCAACACTGACAAAGTAACGCGCGCGAGCGCCACAGAAATCTGATGTAAAAGGCAACGCGATCCGCATATTCACTATAAACGCCTTATTACGATCCGCGTGTCGCGTCGCCCGAGACGCGACACTGTTGCGTGTGTCAACGTAAATAAGTTGACGTATGAGATGTGCGCCTCGTGCAAACGCCTCGCGACTTGAGAGCGAGCGCGCTCGCCGCGCATCGCTAATCACCGAGATCATTAATAATCGGTAATTGCGCGAATCAATTGAGAAAAATTAAGACCGATCGCGCGGCCAGCCGGACATGTTGCCAGCGTGCCTGTAGTGACCCGTCCCGTATCTTCGATTTATCGGGGCGTCATTGATCGAGAGCTCCGATGCGCGTCATCTCATAAAGGCACTTAATTATCTTTGGTCTTTAATTGGTATACGAGGTGAAAAGCAGAAACAGAGGAAAGGGGAGAGAGAGAGAGAGCAAAAGTGCGAATCTCTTTGAATTGAAAAATGTTCCTTTCTGCACTGAGAGAAATCGTTTGGTAGAATAGTGATCAGATGAATTTATAGTTATTGGTACCAAAAACTTAGTTGCATTTAACAAAACTTTTTGTAATTTGTTGTATGAAAATAATTATTTGGTTAAGGCTACAAAACAACTATATATATTTAGTAACTATCACTATAAAATTCATTTGATCACTATTCAACCAAACTTTGGTTGATTTTACCAAACATTTCTCTCAGTGTGTCTCTCGCAACTGTGAGAAAAAAAAATGTGGTTGCAATTATTATAATTTAACTACAATTCATAGGCATTTTTGGTGCTAATTATATATTTATATTCTAATGTTACAAATTATAGCTATTATTTATTATCACTACGTAAATAGTAAGCGAATGTTTAAAAAATAGTTATATTCTATAACTGTAATTGCGACTGCACTTACTGCTTAAAAATGTCCATTTTATTTCTACTATCCATACCTTGTAATTTTACTACACTAATATTTGAATATTTTTAATATTTGAAATTATCATAATTTATAGTAAAATTTGTTCGCAGTTGGTACAACTATAAAAGTACAAGGTTATTATTACTAACACTGCATGTAGGTAGTAATAATCATTATAAAAATGGAGCCCCATAATTATTTTACTATGCGATTACAGTCACAAGCACTTCTCTCAGTGAACCTTTTTGTTAAGGTCTTCGTGAAGAAATGATTAAATAAATATTAGATAATATTTTTTTGTAATAATATGCTGATAACATGAGGGTAATTTTAAATATTTGCGATTAATAAGTTTTGTTGCCGGAACAACAATTTATTTATTAAATCTTTATTTTCTTTTTTTAGAGAAAGGCAAAGTGTAACCTGGATCCGGGATGTTCAACCTGTGAGGACGAGCCTACGATAATTTGCGGTAAGGTAAGAAAGTCCCATCGGCGCGGCGGCCGTCTGGCATCATTGCGACGCTAATAATCGACATAATACCCTACCGTTTCCCTACAATTAGATACGTGATATACGCATACATAAATGTAATACGTTCCCCGTGCGCGCGCGACGTTATCCTTTATGACTCGCCGGGTAAATCCATAAAACGGCGCACAGAAAGTCAGGTTTATCCTATTCTCCAGTTAACGCATACACGGCGGTGTCAACTGGGAAACAGAAGATACGACGAGGTCAGGGAGTAACGGCCGCTTACATTTGCACGGTGCACGTAACGTTCCCTGTTAAAGAGAGTTCTGCCACGACCCCCCAGGTGCACGTCGATTTCTGAAAGTCCGCTTAATTTCCCAGGAAGGAATTCTTGGATGCGGCGCGCAAACGCGAAATGGCCGGTCGAAGCACCGTCCGGTCGGGGCATAAGCGCAGCGACACGATGGGTTTATCGGAAAAAATTTACGAGATAAAAACCGTCATCCGTTATCGGACCGTTAAAGCAAAAAGAGGAGAGACGAAGAGTGTTTTCCTCTAATGACGCGCGACGGGCGTTAAAACGAAAATGCCGCCAAGTACGATTTGACGATATGTTCGCGAGCCGGATGTCACGATAAGCTAAGAGCGAAATCCGCTTTTTAAAAACTCAGCCAACCTTCATCGTTTCTCTCTAGAAGAATATCTAGCCAATTTCTGATAGTGTCATCGGTAATAAATGAGTTTATCTGCGATAAACAGAAATAAAGTTGAAATTATTCTTATAATATAATCCATAATTGTTTATCTTTTAAAAAATAAAATCTAAAGAAAGTTCTATAATGATAAATATTAAGATTTGGACGCGCCAATTATCCTGGAGAGCAATACGGAAGAACTACATATAAAATAACTTGAATTAATTAGACATAAAAAGAAGTCAGTGAGAAGATGCAGGGGAAATAGTCGTAAGAGTATTACATCTGCGCGGCGAATACGCCGGACGCGCTGAGGAGCTCGAAGGTTTAAGAAGCCCCGAGGCTCATCGGGATGCCGAGGGGGCCCCCGATACATGTAGCAAAGGTCGGGCCAGCACTAAACGCCAGACAATGCCCGTCGGCACCCTTTATACTCCTCTCTCGATCGGGCAACGCAGGATCGACAACGAAGCGAGTCGACGCGAGAGATTCCGCGAGCCCCTGTTGAAAATCAGACGTTCATCTCGCAGCCTGATGGAAGATATTCGCGTAAAGTGGATCGGACAGCGCTAATCGGGGGGGCACGTTTCCTCCTCGTGAGCCCGCCTCCTCGCAAATCTCGCGAGGCCGCGGAACGTGAACGGCAAGGAAGCGCGTCGCGTCGCCCGCAATCTCGCGCGCTAATCGCGAAGTACCGCGCTAACAAACGCCCGCCGACCATTCGTGAAACTAACGGACAGTAACTAATTACTGTCTCGAAGTTTATTTATGCACCGCGAAGGTTTCGCGTAACACCGTCACGCGAATCGAAGAGTAAATTTCCCGGTGGACAAGTTAAGGATACTTGGGCCGTCTCGCGCGAGGTGTCTGTTCACTCTTAAATTCGTAGTTCTTTAAAAATTACACAGAGAGAGAGAGAGAGAGAGAGAGAGAGAGAGAAAGAGAAATATGCGATTTCCATGCGATTTCCACGAAGTGCCACGCATGAAGTGAAAAGCTGGGTGTATGTACAATTTTTTTCTACTTTTTCTAAAATAAATTGATTTCACACTTCCCTGCGATAGAGCTGAATATTCTTGACCTCACGCGAATAAGATTTATGATGTCTCTTATATTTATGATCACTCTCATATTAGCTACAACTTTGGGAAATTATGATTCACATAATTTTCCAGCGCGTTTAATTACGTTTGTTGAATTTTAAGCGCATGTAAGTGTTAAAAACAAATCTGTTATTACAAGTTATTATCTCTAATATTCCTTGAAACGCGCCTGTTAAATATGTATACGTACGTGCAAGTATACATTCCCGATCGATATAAAAAAAATGAGGTTCACGCATTCCTTCTCAACGGCAAGATGAAGCATCTCTCCCTCGCGCGAATTCTTTCGTTCGCATCTCGCCGCCTTACGCGATCGGCGCTTATCCTCTTCACCTTTCCGAAAATGTAACGAGATCTCCGTCACGCCCATCGCCGTGCCGCGCGCGGGCCTCTTTATCTTAATATAATCTGGATCGGAAACTCACGTGAGCCGATGCCGGCACTACGCGCCGCGCCGCGCCGCGCCGCTTTCAAGTGCGCCGCTCGCAGTAAAATCGCGGCTCGAGCTTCTTATCTCGACGGATCGCGAATGACCCTCGACCCCTGCTCGTCGCCTATTGGCGGTATATCGCGTGTCTCTCGCCGGTCGAGTACCTATTGTCCGCACGGAAGTCGCCAACTCCCTCGATTTTCGTCGACGGGGAGATCGATCGCCTTGGCCGATCTCCTTGACGGCACTGAGGATCGTCTCGATGAGGAGAGATCGTTGAGTCAGCCGTACGGATCTGCAGAAACGAGCATCTTCGAAAGTCGCCTATTCGATAGACGGGGACAATAATTGATCGTCGGGAAGTCGGTATAAAACCGATGAGTCTTTAGCACGAAACCCGATGAACGTCCGCGGATAGATATCGCTGTTTGTGGTTTGATGATTTCCGGTGCGAGCTTTCGATCCGATCTCCCATCCGTCCCAGGAATGCGCATTCCTCAATCGTGCTCTCCGCTTGGTATTAATTTACGGCCCGCGATACAAATGTGTATAAATTACCAGAGTCGGATTCCCGCCGTCTACACGTATGTCGTTTCACTGCGGTGAAACGTGCTCTATCCTAGAGCATAAGATAGAGCAGGAATTCCTAAAGTACGGGTCACGATTTATTAAAATTTTGCAAGTTGATTTTTGGTGGGTCGTGAGCAATTTTTCAGTTATGTAAGAATCGAATTCTCATTCCAAATCGTATTACTCAAACCTTTATATTTTGAGAAATAGCTTTAAAGTAGGGGAAAATGATATAAATAAATAATCAGTCCACTCCCCTCCCTTCCTCCCTATTGTTTCATAATCCCTAAAATTAGATGGGTCGGAAATATATCCTGTTTTTAAAAAATTGCGGTCCACATAAGTTTGGGAAACCCAGAGATAGAGTACTATAAACGAAAAACAAAATAAAATGGGACAATAAATTCTGTCAAAACCTCCAAATATATAATGGAATAAATATTTCATTGTTGTATTTAATCTTATTAGCAATTTTAATTTAACAATTGTGATTCGTCATCAAACGATTTAATTTTGCAAAAAATTAATTATAATAATTTATATAAAAATTGTTGCAAATTCACGCATTACAGCACACGCGTACACATTTTTTCTCTCGTGCAATTCGTTTCCAGAAAAACTTCAAGGAATATTAATTTCGCGAAGACCTAAGGAACCGCGAATAGTATGGCGGAAGGGGAGAAATGAAATTTGCGCAAATTTGCGAGTACTCTCTCTCGCGCGCGCGCGACTCGCTCATGCAAATCGCCGAGGACCGTTAACGGCCGGCACTAAATCTTTAACGGCCCCAGCGTGCCTCTCCCAGAGCACTAACTCATAAGTCGTGAGAGTTAGTGCTCGATGTACGCGAGCGGATTGGAGCGGAGCGGAGCGGCGAGGGGCAAAAACAAACCTCCGTTACCAAATGAACTCAAGCGCGCTCCTCGTCGACGAATTTATCGCCCTCGTTGCGACGCGCGCCAAACCTCGTAACTCATATTCGCCTCAAAATTTCTCGTTATCACCGTCGCGCACTTTCACGCTCATAAATTTTCATCCGTGCCTTTTCGAGTAATCGCCGCGAAGCACGAGCGTAATAAATATCATTAGATACCGTTAACGATAATTGCTGATGTCCGTGGATCACGAGCGATTCGCAAGTGATATCGCGCTGACTCTGCTATTGTTATTTCCCTCTGTTGAGTATATCCTCGTTGTATAAGAATATTTAGAAAGTCTATCGAATTATACCTTTCACATGGATGGACCTTTAATTAATTTTGTTCCTATTTAACGACAAATTTTTAATACATATTCTTTTCAGTTTTAGTAAGAAACTTGATAAATTACAACGAGTGTCGGCTCTATATTGGCATTATCTTTATATATTTGATAAATAAGATTCAGCATAAGAATCCATTAATTAAAAATCTCATTTAAAATAAACGAAGCATATTATTACTGAAACATATTCTTTTATCTTAATATTAAAAATTAGAAATTTAATTATTAATTGATAATAAATATACTCTCGATTTAATTTTCGACTAAAAAGTTGTAAGAGGTCGACAGTTTCTTCTTTGGTTCGATTTGTTTATAAATTGAAAATTTGGCAAAAATATCCTCGTTTCATCGACGTTCGCTTGAAATCCCATCTTGAAATCTAGTGAAGCCGGACGATCGACCGACGATTCGTAGGGATCGCTCGGATAACGCCATGGCGGTATAGTATGTCGGAAATTATAGGGTGTTATCCGCGTTGCACGGCGCGCGCGAGAGAGGATATGCGATTCAACGAAGATAGTGTTGTTCGACCTGCGCAGTTGGTCCAGGGCATAGCAGCGGAGTGAGACGGGGCAGGGTGGTGCGGGGCACACGTTTATAAGGTCAATTTTAATAGGGGTTTGGTTACAATTATGAGGCACTGGTAATGGAGCCCGGTACTCATTACCTCGCTAAACTGGAACTAATTATTATGTTTCACGGCGCGTTGCAAAAATTCCGAAGCATCACCTAAACGAGTGCGAAGGGGGACGAAAGCAAAGGGAAGGCTCATCCTCGAAAATCGAATATTTCACGAACGCACGTGCCATCTAAAAAAAAATGCAACCTGTACTTATTATTATATGTATGTGTATATATATATAAGATATATGTATATAAACTTTTAATATTTTTTAAATATAGTCTTGTAGGAACATTTTAAAAATAGAAAAAAAGAAACACGATTTATCTTTTATTTCCAGTAGGTCGATTATTAATGTGGATATTTTTCAAAGTTTGATAATTGCTGTATACAACTAGTATTAACGTCCATATCTGTTCCGTTCATTTGCGCTTCGCGCTTAAGCCATGAATCTCCGAGAGTGCGCGCTTTAAGACAAATAAGCTAGGTATATCGCGAGGACAAAGGCCACGGAGAGGTCTTCGAATGATTCTCCACGTGGGGGCCAGATCCGGTGGGTGCCACGCTCGAAAGAGCCGCTGAGTGTGTGAACGTATTAACACCTCGAAGGATTTATGGTATCGAGAGCTGCGAGTTCTCTCTCTCTCTCTCTCTCTCTCTCTCTCTCTCTCTCTCTCTCTCTCTCTCTTGCGATGAGGGGAAGAAAGCGAGAGAGGAGGTAAGAGAGATAGCAAAGTGCGCAGAGGGCCCAAACAGGGTCCCCTGCGGCACACGGCGCGATCCCGGACTCTCGCAGAGACCACTGGAACAAATGGGCTCAATTTCATATTTTGTAACACCTCCGTTCCACCGGCGTGCCATGTCGTTTTCACGAGCACCCACGCACCTGGCGATCTATTTCGTGGTCATATATATTTCTCGGTTTAACGTTCCTCCGCCCCTTGGAGCGCATATATTTTATACGCGCACGCATATACGCACGACGCGCGCCCGACTCTTATTTTCTTTTTGTTCGTCGCCTTCCACCCGCGATCCTCGTTACTCTTCTATCTGGACACGTCCACCGTGCGCTCTCGGTCCTCGCTCCTACCGATTTGTGCCCGCTTCAAGACGTAATAACGCAACAAAGTGGTCTCTTCCGGGCTTATTCATTGGCTGGCAGATAACACGAATACGCTTCGATCACTGTCGCGCTTGAAATTAGCCGGAGTGATGGAGCGACCGTCATTTTTCACGCTCGTAACTAGGCCCGATGTGAAAAATGTTAAGGACCGCGTCGGGGTCCGGAGATAGTGCGATCCGACCTGATGGATGAACGTCGGATCGCTAAAAAATGCACAGACTAATTTTGACAGGACAAATCGATACGATTTTTTAGCCGTCGACAAATCAGACATCGATTGGCGCGGTGCCGGGGGGAGAGGGGGGGAGAAAGCCGTTGTTACGCCCCGCGCCGCCGTTATTAGGCGCGTAAACGAGGCGATATGTTAAGGCGCGTTCGCGCATCGACGGGCCCCATCAGTTTGGTGTGCACCACTTTCCTTTTTGCGAACGCTTTTCGATCCCGGACGCCTCTTCCGCGCATCGACCGCCTGCTCCTTTTTCTTCCACGCCTTTTGCCAGCCCGACCTGCTTGATCTATGGCCCTGGAACACGCATGCAACGCGCCACCCCCGCAGACCACGGCCGCTCTCGCTCTCGTGCGACTAACAAATTGATATAATTTGTTGTTAACCGGCCGACCGGCCGGCCCCGGGAGCTAAGATTCGTGTGAACCCGGAAAGGTGCGCGCCGCTTTTGTCAAACGACGTGAACCATAACGCTCGTCCGTGAAAGTATCTCGAAAGTATCTCCGCTGGAAATCGCCGTGATATGGGCTCGCCATGATATGGGCCCTGATCACGCGACGACGCGGCGTGAAAGCCGCGCGCGTGAATTGATTTTAGACGCTCGTGAGAAAGCGTTTTGTAAAATCAGAATTTGTCAATGACGTCCATCCGCGAGAAACTAAAAGAATCTAAGTAACAATGTAAATATTAGTGCAACCAGTTTCTAGTTTCCTACAAAACTACGAAGGCGAGAGTCCGGTAATTGACAGTTAATAACATTCACACGGTAACCCGCGGATGGTTACGCGCTCTTTTCTCTTTCTCTCTCTCTCTCTCTCTCTCTCGCGGAAACCGGCCAGAAACGGCGGCAACGGCCGCGGGTGAGGAGGGGTGGCAAGTCATTTGCGCGAAGCCTCTTCTTATCGCGCCATCGTGAGATAGTCAAATACAAGCGGCAGGTGATCTGTAACGGGCCGGCTTTTGTCGCCGCCCGGCGCGGTACAGAGTCGTGTGAACGCCGCCGTCTTCGGCTGTTTGGTGAAACAGTTTGACGGGGTTACATAATTACCGAGTAAACGTTGACTGTCTTCGACGACAGCGGGCACCTTAAAGCAGAGCAAACATCTGCGTACATCCGCGAACCTTCGCTATCCGCTCGGTACCTTCAGGCTAATTCACACACGGAAATTTCACTATAATAATATTATACACCAGCTTGCTAAAAAAATTTATTTCCTTTTTTTCTTATATGGAATAACAAGCTATTATGTAACATAATTATTAATTAAATTATTAATTTAAAAACCTACATTGTATATCCTGAAAAAAAGTTTTGTAATGACTACGAAATGTTGAGTGAAATTGGGCCAATTAAATATTTGATTAATATAACCAAAAATAATTTTATTAATAATTAAATATTTAGAAAAGTAAAATTATTTTTGGTTATATCAGCCGAATATTTAATTGGCATTATTTCACTCAGCATTTGGCTATCATCAAATTCTTTTTTCAGTGCACATGTATTCGTGAATAACGTAAAAGTTTTACGTGTAGAAAAGCGATGGGTTTAATTGGGAAAATATTTTCGATTTATTATATTGTTCGGTAGAAAGTAACTTATGTTAATGTAATAGAATGGCGTCTTGGTCTGAATGAGGCCTTATTATCGGACAATATCGTCTTCACGAGACCGCTGGCACGAACGGCAAGATCGATCGGATCGCGGAATGATTTATCGGCACGAGCGTGCCGGACCTTTCATCGAGGAGGAGAGCAGGCCTCGCTAACGTCAACACGAAAATGTGAACGCGATAAGAAGGCAGAACGTTTCGTGAAGCTCGTATTCAGGTTTCTCTGTTGATCTACGATGGACCAGATTTTATCGTGAGATAGCAATGGTGTAAACTCGTAACGAGATAATCAGGGCCACGAGAAGTCAGGTATAAACGATGGCCCGTATAATGTTAATCAGATTGGATGATTTGATTAAGAATTTGCAATATTTTAAATAAAATTGAAGGGTTTTCTATAAAAATCACGTGTCCAAAAAGTTAAATTTTCAAAAAATAAAAAAAAATTTGTCTTGAAATCATTTATTGTATAAATATGATAATTTTTCCCTAGGTTTATATATAATAATAAGGTAAGTCTCAATTAAAAATTTTTTATTTAAAAGAACCTATTTAAAAGAACCTATTTAAAAGAAAAAATAAAAAATGTTTTGACTTATTTGGTTCTTGTGGAAATTTTATTATTTATATATCCCATAATATTCAATATTTACTATTTTTTAAAACATTGATAATGATAAAAAAATAGAGAAATCGAAATATTATTTAAAATATAAAACGTTAATTTTTTATTTTCAAAACTTTACAGTTGCTCTTAACAAAAAACATCCTTTTATATTTCTCTTTGTATAAATATAGTAATTTTTCTCCGAGTATATAAGTATACAAACAAAGATTTAGACTTCATTCAGGATTAATATTTTACAGAATCCATTTTAAAAATACCTTGTTTGTTTTTTGCCGGAAATTTCATAACTCTTTATTCTATCTACTCTTTACTCTATCTACTTTATATTTATATTTCCCGTGTTCTGTTTGATTCTTGATACTGATAGAGAATGATTTGGTATCATAACACAAACTCTTAAAAAAGTGAACTTGTTTGATGTTTTGTAAGAAACCTAATTTAGTAACCTAATTTTATTTAACTTTTTGTATATGTTTCTCAACGGGACGATTTTTCGCCAATTTTCTTTAGGATTAACAAAATTAGTTGATCGATAAGCACAGTATTGTTTGCGATATCTGTCATTTATATTGCATATATATCTCGTTTTTGAATTCCTCTACACATCACATAAATCACATAAGATGACATAAATTTTTTAATCACATCAGAGTCATGCAATAATTTTCATCTGTCACAGATATTCCGGACAGAATAAAAGAGAGAATAAATTTAGAAAAGCAATATGCAGTCCTTTCTTTCACACTCTTTTCTCGCGCGTAAAGCCGCGAGTGTGGCGATCTATCACCGATCATGCCGCGAGATATCGAAAGGCCGTCGAAAGACGACGGCTACAGGAGTGAACTCGATCGTTCGTCTCGACGCGACGGCGAGGTGAAAGGGCATCTCGTTATGTAAAAGGGCGGTCCAAATACCGAGCAAATTGGCACGACTCCCACACTAGCGTCGATTTTCTCGCGTGCGAGAAGATGGAAGAGGGAGAGAGAAAGAGATCCGTTCAGAAACGAAGCAGGCGTATATTATAACGAGCCCCGGTACATACCGCCGTGCGTGCGTCATTATATATTACGTTACGCTTACGCGTGTGTAATTGCGAGCATCGTCCACGAAAGCGCTTGATTTATGTCTTCATACGAGGGACGCGCGGCGATGCGCGTGGGCGCCGCGGAGGGACGCCTTCTCTTACCGCGATGCGATTGCGAATAGGGAGTCTATTCTCGTTTACGTCCTATGATACATCGCAAGAAGCCGCGACCGTCCTTTCTTCGTCACGCTACTGATCGTAGGCACAAAGGAAAGTTACGGATGATACTAGCCTCCTTTCTGCATTACGCACTGTAATCGGAATTCTCTTAAGCGATTTTCTCTTACGCTTATCATTTAATGGAGGAGATACTTGAGTGATTAAGTATTAATTCTACGTAAGCGAGATTTGAATCTAAGTTAGTGCTGAGTCTAAGTTAGACGAACGTTTGCTTTTAAATTGCATGCTGTAAAATTATCATAAATCTCGAAACGAATACACTGCTCATAATACGAGTATCTGTATGAAGATACACGGGTTATGTGCAGTGTAAATTTTATTTATACGCGATAGCAGGGAATGATAATAAAGAATCGCAAGAAAGGTGAGAAAATTATCAGGGATCTGTAGAATAATTCGGTCGCATGCTTAATTAGAGAGTCGCCGTCAATTTCACCGGCAACATTTTAAGCTCACGTAGCGCACGCCCACGCGATCCCGCCTCGAGGCTGAAACGGACCCCCCGCAGCCTCTTTCCGACCACCTAATTACCGAACAAGCCTATCTTCGAGCGAGGACGCTGCCAACACTATCTCAGAGAGTCTACGGGGTGTCCCGACGCGAATTCGATTAAACTGCGGCATTATTCCGTAACGTTGGTCTTTCAGCGAGTATTTTGATGATCTCAGAAATTTGACAAAAATTTCTTTTGGTCTATCTGCGAGAAATTTGACAAAAATTTCGCGTTGAAGAAATAAGAGAAGTACACCACTCTCCTTGATACCGCATATATTACATGGATACACAGAGAGAAAAAATTGTAATGGTGGCAATTATAAGGGGACAACCATACAAATTTTGTTAATATACAATAATTATAATATATAGTTAAGTGAACTATATTATAGTTATTGCAACTAAATTAATGGTTAAGAGAACTAATAAAAAATAGTTGTAGTATACTATATAATAAAGTAATTACAACTATTTTTTTATTAGTTTTCTTAACCATAAACTTAGTTGTAATAACTATAATATAGTTCACTTAACTATATATTATAATTATATTGAGAAAATGTGTATGGTTGTCTCCACTACAATTTTTTTCTCTCAGTGTATGATAGCAAGAATGATCAAGCATGACATTTTACATGAAATTAAATAATACAATAATAAACATGAATTTTAAGTTACATAAAGAATATTCTCTTTTATTTGAAAATGACCGAATACAGAGTGACAATGTGAGAAGCAAAGGTCACGATTGTAAAAGGATATTTCGATTTGTTCCGACGTCGAGGCAAGTGTTCCGCCGATGAGTATTCTCCCACGTTTCCTGTGAGACACCCTGTGAGCCCCGCGAAACATAGGATGCTCGTCGTAACACACGAGCCCGTACACGCGCGTACGGATCGCGTAGCGAGGGCCCTCGCTCACGTAATAACGTTACCGTGAAATAAGACCGGCCGTGCACCCAGCTGCGAAGCTCGCATAAACTCGGCCGATTGGATCCTAAATCGGCACGGTCGCTTGTCTTAAGGCGGGAATGCCAACACACACACCCCCTGAATCAGCCCCGCGATGATCACATCGCGTATTTATGCGGTGCGCGTAAATTTGGTCGAGCGCGACGGCGCGGTGGATACGGCTTCCCGGAATTTCTGGCCGGTGACTGCCGGGACTGCTTGTATTGCGACTGAATACGAGAAGACGGAGGTAAGGGGAAAGAAAGAGAGAAAGAGAGAGATTGAGAGAGAACGAGATAGCAAGCGAGATTAATTTGTTAATGCATTCCCGAAGGCCGTTCTCGTGTACGGGCGGTAACGTCTCTGCGTTAGTAAGTCACCGGCGTAGCAGGGAAGGTGGATGAGATACCTCTTGGTACTCTGTGTGGTAGAAGACCCCCGATAGAGTCGTCTCAATTACGATACTGTGACGATTTACGGTAAAAGTCTCTCCCGACAGGACCGAACGTGACATCTTAGGAACAGTCGCCATTATTCCTCGTTGAGGAATAAAAGGAAATAAATGGTAATGCTTTATCGCAAAAATATCGCATAAGAAGTAGGGGAGTATAAAATAATATACATGGCAATGCATTCGCAATGCATCATTGCTGATATTGTACAGGGTATTTGCAAATAAAAATACCTTAGCAAGAAAGTTCTTGAAAAATTAAATATAGAGAGTAAAGTCCTATTATGGGATTTTTTTTTAAAGATTTGTAATATTTATTTAATTTGTAACATATTCACTCCTTACTTAATTTTTCGAGAAATTGCTTGCTATAGTATTAAGGGTACCCATAAGTAATGTCGTTTTTTGCACTCGAAGAATATTTTACTTCAAAATCACCCTCATTTTACAAAAAGGGAATAGAAAATTTGTCAGAGAGACGGGCGAAGATTATTAATAACGATGGAGATAATATTGTAGATTAAAACTATATTAATTCTTAAATATAATAAAATTTCGTACAGTATCAAAAAACGACATTACTTATGGGTACCCCTAATATTTTGATTCACGAATTTCGGGACACCCTGTAAATTTTTAAGACTTCAAGATATAAGTTTTAAAAGAGAGGAGCGCGGAGCACGGGGATTAAACGATGTTTGATCAAACGAAACATTATCAAAAGAATCACGTATATCTCGAATCTTTAATCTTAATCTTTACAAGGCCGAGAACGAATTATTTGAGTACACTTGCACGTGCGTGGTATAACTCGCTCTTCAATTCGCAATGTATCAATTTTAATCGGAAGGAACGTTGTAACGACTAAAATTAATTTTTTGCATCGAATTATATCTTCGTAATTTATATGTAGCTTTTACATATTACAAGGTATCACGCGTTTATCCATGCAAAGTAATCTCATGTTAGGGCAAGGATATTGATGGACGGAGCGGCAGCGGCTGCGGCCGCGCGAGAAGGCGTGCTGGCAGGTAGATATACCTGTCGAAAGAAGGCGCGCGCCCTTTATCGCGCGAGGCAAGACGTGTGCTCTCTCACGAGCCACAAATTCCTCTTTGAGCGGTCCAGATCTCCGATCCTCGCGCGCCTCTTAAAACGCATGCGAGAGACCAACTCTATTAAAACGGATGAGATATCGTTTTTACTCTTTGACCTTACATAACTTTGTACGGGGCTCTCTTCTTCATATCTCTCCTGTAGTGCATATATTTACTGGAAATTATGCCCGATGCTGCGCGCGCGCGTCGACGTCGTATGAACAAATTATTTACTCCCGATAATGTAAGTGTGCATAAGGGTCAAAGAGAGACGTAAACACTATAAATTTCAAGTCGATCCTGGCGATATTAAGACTACACGCATAACTGTTACCTTTACAGGTATATTCGCTGATATTTAGCGAACGTATTTCATCAATCTTGAGAATTTGTAACACTATTAACGACGTATTATGCGTATTGCCTCGTAACAAGGATTGGACTGAAAGCTGGATGAAATTACGTCGCGTCCCTTTCGTATCAATTGTATCAATTTTGTATTCAGTGTATACCGAGGTAACATTCAAGAATTTTTGTACGACGGCTATATCACACGCTCTCGCCCGGCAATTCCGGCGCCGAAGTAATTCATCTCCGTGAAAGGGATGTGGGGGATTTTC